>WUQG02438423.1:0-36766 GCA_011317285.2 Androctonus mauritanicus
ACCATCAGTAATAAACCTTAACTTTACTAGAGTCTATTAATAGTGAGTTAACATAATACGGCCATCGGACAGACATATACAACCAACTTTCCGTCGGTAGGGAAAACAGTAAGCGTGTGTTGTTAAAAGGACGTAAAAGTGTCGTTGAGGTGTTTACGACCGCTGTAAACGTCAGCTAGACTACGAGAGTGAGATGGACCCTGTTACAGCATCGGTTTTCTCCGCTCGCCATATTGCATTCAATGCACGCAGTTTTCTTTGAGTGTTGTCTTTACATATCGGATTTCTAACGTTGTAAGACAATACGCTTTAAAACGACAACTAAAAGAGCGCTTTTAATACCATCGATCGCCTACGATGAGCTTGAAAGAGCGAGATTACTGACCTTAAAAATCTATCTGTTAAGGATACCAGCTACTTCATTTTCTATATAACGAACTTAATTATTTTATTTTATTATTATTTATTGCTAATATTTTTATGTCTATGCTATTTCTTAGGCTATATAATTTTTTAATTAAATTAATTATAATATAAGTGTAATTTTAATTGCATTTTAAAATATTTAGACCTTTTAAACAGCTATTAATATTTCTTAACAGCTTATTGTAACGATAAAGCTATTGATAACAAATGTTATCACATAATTAAATCTTAAAATTAATGATTGCATTAATTTATACAATCTTCGGATAAAATTGTTATAACTGTATGCCAACTGATTTTATATATATGCATACTTATAGTTATCTTTAATATTATATAACTTAGACAAATGTATTTCACATAAATGTGTTAGTGTATTTTTTCATGTTCCAGGAGAATCATTGAATAGCTTTTGTTGAAATGATTGTTACTTTAATTTTACGCTATATGATTGTTAATAATTGATAACAAAGAGAGATTTTTGTATGTTTATTAATATTTTTAATAGCAAACATATAATAGGTCTACATCATTTATTATAACACAAATTTTGTTAATTCATCGCAATGATTATGGATATAGTTTTCTTTACTTATTTTCAAAATTTGAATTACCATTTTATTAATTTTATATTTTTTATCATCAAAAAATGAGGTTAATTTTATAAATAATTAAAATAATTTATTATTTTTTTCTATTTTATTTATTACTACTTATAGTCTATAATATGATAATTTGCACTTATATTAAACATTAAGCATCATCTTAAACTAGCATAAGTGTATTATGTCTAAATATAAGTTTTTTTTTATATAAATTAAATAGCATTTATATCTATATAAAAACTGTTTAATCTATATAAATAGGAGAAGAATGCCGTTCATCAGTTTTTAATATAAATTTGATCATATTATTGCTTTTAAAATGAGTATTTTGGAATATTTAAAATTTTCTGTTTTAGATTATAAGGAAAAATTTATAATTAAATATAATAATTAATTTAATAATTAATAAATAAATATTCTCAATTGATAAATTTTCATTTATAATTTTATAACTTTATTTGTTGCATTTATTTATTTATTTTTATATTTTAAAATTTATTTTATTTAACGTCTATAAATTTCAAATTTTAATAGTAAGATATAAATTATTAGAAGGGTTTTATATGAATAAAAGACAGTTAAAAAGTAATACATACTTTGTGGCATTAATTTATAAAATAACGTATAACTTCAGACAGTTCTACATGCTTGATTATCTGGTATTTCGCTTTTAATCTCTCTCTCTAAGAATCACGTCAATAGGAAGAAAGCCAAGTTTTGTCAGTTTTAAAAAGTTTGGGATGTTCTAAGAGTAGAAATCTGGTCTGTTTTGCGTTTAGTTCTGGTTATAAATCACTTGAAATGTAAATTTAGACATAATATAGTGTAACTGTTGAAGGGCAGTTAATTAAATAATGCAGCGTAAGAATGCAATGAAAAATTTTGTCGCAAAAATGGTGTCACGTTAATAAAATTTATTTTATATCATAGTTTATTTAGTGCTAAATAAATATAAAATTTTTTCCAATTTT
Organism: Androctonus mauritanicus; assembly: GCA_011317285.2. Lineage (NCBI taxonomy): Eukaryota > Metazoa > Arthropoda > Arachnida > Scorpiones > Buthidae > Androctonus > Androctonus mauritanicus. The sequence goes on from WUQG02438423.1 coordinate 2,003, forward strand.
TTTTGCACGATGCATTGTTGAACACAAGTCAACATTATGTTAGACATAATTTTACTTTTTTTTTAAATTAATTTCAGTAAAAATACGTTTAACGTCAAATCACATCTTATTTTCGTTTCATACGGCATAAAAAAATCAAAATATTAAAATTGATGGAAAGAATTCCTGTTTTAATACTATAACCTTCTCATTCCATAACGTCAGATCATCTTACGGAAATAAATTGATTAAAATTCTAAACAAAAATATTCGAGGACGTTAGTTGATTAATAAGAATAGAATTAATAGATTTTTATTCGTTTCGTAACTTATCCGTAATAATTTTGATGGAAGCAGCGAGAAAGTAATATTAAACTGTCAAGATATACGTTCGCATTCTCAGCATAATAATGAAACTTGGGAAAACACTTCTAATTACCTACTTGTCTTTTGTCTCAGTGGTCTTGTCCAGTCAGTAATAGACGCAAAGATTTATTTCCCTCTCACTGCCCTCTGTTCACCCGAAAAGATGAAAAGGAACCGCACAAGTGGGACTGGACGATTTTAATTACATGACTGTATATCGATACAAAGAGAACAGAATGATCCATTATGCTGTTAACTTTTTAGAATTCCGTAGCAGATGAAGAATTAAACTACTTTCTCATTCTCATCCCGCTTGGAAATAAAATTGCATTTCGAATCGAAAATTGCCTTATAAATCTACATAATTTATCCAGATATTAAACTTACATTCAATATAATTTATCTGCTATACAGGACTGCTGTATAATATTTATATAACATATAGATTTTATACTAGAAATTAAATTTGATTTAAAATATAGCCTATATATATATTCTATATATAAATAAAACAGTAGAGTTTTTAAATATTTTGTTTAACTTTTATTCTATATCTTATTTCAGCTAGTAACTAGTAAAATTTGCATTAAAGTATAATTTATGTTTTCAAAAACAAGTTGAAATGAGAAATTATTATATAAACTTAATAACAAAGTTTACTCAAGAATTAAAAAAAATGAATCAGATTTTTTAAAATTTGTATTTTTGTTATTTGTCTTTGTTTTATATAATTGTATATGTTTAAATACAACGCAAATGAGTAATTGATAATTGATGGAGACAATTCAGAAGAAGTTATTGATGTGATGGAAAGAAATTTTTTTTTATCTATAACGCTTGAAATACGTTTGGCAATAAGAGTTTTTCATTGTAGAAGATTAATGTTTATCGAAACAACTTGGAGTTTCCTATTGGATAAGTTTAAATGATATATGGTAAACGATCCCTTAATCTTATTGGTGGAAAAAGTTTGGGGAGTAGTCTTTGCAAGTAGTAGGCAAGAACAACTTTCATTAAAGCAATATGTGACTTCTAGTGATCTAAAAGCCGAAAATGTTTACCATAAATACGATTCTGAATAATAAAAAGGGGAATTATGTATATATATATTTATTTTTTACTTCCATTTATTAATTTATTATTGATATTTATGCATTTAAAATGAAAACATGCGGTACGTTTAAATGCAGTATCCTTATAAAATTAAGTTAGTTTCCAAATTTAATTGTAGATTTAATCTGTAATTAATTCAATAAACGTTTGGGATACGCTTTAGCAATTAAACATGACTTCTGCTAAATAAATTATCAAAGAAGCTTTGTAAATATACTGTAATTAAACACAATACTTACAAGATTATAATCGAAAAAATAGCAGATTAAAATATTTTTATCAACAATAATTCAGTTTAATTTAGTATTAAAATGGATTACATATTAGATATTAATTATTTTAACGTATAGACTATCAAAAGAGAATAGAAATTTTGCAAAATGAAACAATTAAAAACTTATAAAGCTAAACTATGCTGCAATTTTTAATAACCGTTTCTAGTGAATTTTTCTATTCGAAATTTTAAATTAAACAAAAAATATCGCAACTGCATTAATACTGTTATAATTATTATCAAAACTGAGATGTCATTGTTCCTATTTAAGTTTTCATTGACACCTGTTGAGCTCGAATTTGCTCTTGGCGCCGTTTTCCTCTTGTCTCATATACTCGTAAAGGTTTTAATGCAATGTTTATAGGATGTCATAAAAATTCTCGAGATGCCTATAGTGCTTAAGAACAGATCAGGTCGTGCCGTATAGGGTGTAATAAAAATCAACCCGCCACAACCATTGTAGTTCCTCGACATCATAAACAAACAGAGGAGATAAGGTATGATTGACTAACCTGTAAGACACGATATGGTTCGTACCAAGATGATCATACACCATTGTTTCTGTCAAAAAGATAATATAAAACCTACCGGTTCAAATACAACTTCGAGTATTAGATCTTATTGTACTCTATTTAATGCAAACGTGGGGTTTAAATTTATTACGAAAGGTTTATTTTAATAATTATTTATTTAAAAGGAATTTGTTTTAATTGTTAGAAGGAAAATTATTCAACTATTCGAACGTTAAATATTTATTCACTCGTTTAGTTTGCTTCTATTCATTCATAACCTACAAAAGTCTACATCTATGCACTATCTACCGGTACAAATTTAAAACCATTATTTAAACATTTTTATATAAATAAACTAGCATCTTCGCATGCAAATACCAGGATTTTTAGTGTGCAATTCAGATTTTTAAATTAAAATTCTACAGTTAATTAAATGAAAATCTAGCTAAATAATTTAATTATGAAGTCTGTAAGGAAAATTCTATTAAAAGTATATAGAATATATATTACTTAATTTTATTAATTTAATTGAGTGTAACGATGAATGTAACTTAATATAAAAAAATAAATAAACAAGAAATTTATCGTATTTAGTATTTTCTGTTAGTGTTATAAATAAAATAAAGTTAAATAAAAACGTTACATCTTAATAAATATGTTGCTGTATGCAATAAAATATCTAGATTGTCCACTGCTTGCGTGATAACCATTCAGATTTTTGTTTGTTACTTTGATAAGTGTATAAAATCGTGTAACAAGATCAAAATTCTGATAGTACGAAAGAGGATATGAGTAAAAATTCTCTTTTATAATTATATCTATATTTCAAATAAAAACAATTAGATCATAAAAAACGATGACTTTATCAAGAGGAATAATAATGACAGTGACTTTTATATAGGCCTTTTAATCTAGTAAAAGTTGAATTATTTTCAACTTTGTTACTCGATTTATTCGATAAGACTTTATCTAAATATTAAATAATAATAATTGTTATTGTTATATTACATGATCTAAGCCATTATATAATTATAATCAGTAGATTTAATCGTATAGATTAGTTTCCGTAAGTTTATAGTATAGTTTGAGTTTAATGCAGTTTATTATTTTCTTTAGAGAAAATTGTTGTTGTAAATGAACTTTTAAAATTATTTTTAGAAATTTTCCTTGAAATAATTTCACAGTTTGGACTCAAATTTTAACAAAGAAAGAAAATTAGTGAATTAAAAATCGTAGCCTTAGGTCTAGGTTAACAGCTTACATCAATAGGCCTACGTGCGAATGCCTTTATTATTAGTTTATTCACAGTTTTTAATTTATAAAATGATAGATAGTATTTTTTTGAGAAGTTTTAAACGAGATATTATTCATTATTATTCTATAATAAAAAAAAAATATTAATGTAGGCTATAAGAAATATCTAAGAAAAAACTTTTAAAAACTTTAGATTAGATACTTAAGATCATTTTCTTGAAAGATCTACCTCGTAAAAATAACAGTTTCTATCATTTTAATTTTAGTAATTTCGAAAATACTCAAATAATAAATATTCAAACGAAACAAGATCCATTTTAAAAGATTGACATCGAATGATATATAAATTTTTTTAAGATATATAAAGAAATTACGGAAAATAAAGAAAATTTTGATAAATGAAAGAATGTGTTTAAAAAATATTTCTTTTATCATAAATGAAGGAAATGTGATCACATTTTTAACTAAAAGCCTTATTTTAGTTTTAGATATAACTTATCGTGAATAAAATATGGAGAAAAATAAGTGCTATTTCAAGTTACAGAAATAGAATTCAAAACTAACTTAAGTTTATGATCTGTCTGCAAGCCGTAAGTTATAGGAGTTCAAAATAGTAATTTATCAGATTATCATTTGATAAATTCTGTTGAACTTCACAGAATAAAATGGCCAATTCTCAAGTGAGAGAAAAATTCCAAATTTATTACGAATTTTACCTTATTAGAATTTTAATCTAACTAATAATTTTAAAAGATTTCACGATGAGTTCGAAAGATATTTTTATTTCATTTAAAATTTATAATATTTTAAAATGAATATTATTTAAATTAATAACGTAAATGAAATGTAAATTTATTCGTAACAGGTAAACTTGATTTATTTTATTATTATTTTTTAGATCTTATTTCTTAAAGAAATAAATGACTTTATAAAGTAGATAACTTGTTGAAATAGTAAGTTGTTATTTGTTAAAGGTTATCTTCGTGGTTTCCGAAACAAGTAAATTCTTATCTAAAATAATAAATTCATACTATCTTCCAAATATGATTATGCGATTAGAAGTCTTCGAGAAACATGTCAAGGATTGCTACTTGTAACCTAGTTATTTAAATGTAGGAAAAAAAATTATCTTAGTTCTCATCAAATAAAATTATATAAATAATTATATTAGTTTAGAATCGAATTCTTATGATAGTTTAGAATAGAACCTTATAATAAATAACTGCTGTATGGTAAATTTTGGAATGGGAATTATTAAAAAGAAGAAAACAGAAAGAATTCGAATACAGATTAAATATATATACATAAAATTTACATTTTAGTTTGAAAAATCTGTAATAAATATTATAACATAGTTTAGTTGTATGCTTTGCCCATGCTAATATATATATATTTTCTAAGCCAAATGGGAGTAATAAACGAGTTAAAACAAAGTATCTCTTCATAGGCATGTCTAAGATGTTAAAATTTAACAAAAAAATCTACAATTTAGGTTTTTTTTTGTTAAATCCTATAGGCCTACAATTTTGTTGCATTATTTTAATTACCAGATTGATATTCAACCAAAGTTTTTATATAATTATGCACAAACTCATTAATCCTTTAAAAGAACATAACATAGGCCTATTATATTAAAATTTTAAATGCTAAATGAAGGATTAACAGTTTAATAGTTAAAAATTTATTGCTGTTAATGCATATAATTTTTTCATATAATTTTTTCATATAATCATATAATTTTTTCCTTCTTACTATGTCTAAATGACAAATTTAATGCTTAAGAAAGAAAATAGTGATAGATTCAGATGAATGTTGAGTTAAAACATTTTAAACAATGAAAACTAAAGAATATATTAAAATAAGCCATCTTTGTGTCTTAAGAGAATATATTAAATTACATGTTGAACTTCACAGAATAAAATAGTCAATTTTCTATGTATGTAAACTATTTAGTTTACAAGTAGTTTATAAACTATTTAATTTATAAGCCTTATATTTTGTATAAACTACTTGTAAATTAAAATAAGATATTAGTTTACTGAAAAATAGTTCAAAGACCAAAAACTAATAATATTCTGAGTTTGAAATGTTTGTAAGGTTATTTGTATATATATATAAATGTATCGGATTAAAATAATATTAACGTATTTAGAAAATTTGATTAATTTCAAATAATTAACCAACTTTAAACCAACAAAAATGAAAACTGAGGAAGATTGAAAGTCAAGTCTTATAAACTAACTTCGCAAATACTTTATAATATGATAAAGATTATTTTATTTAATAATTTTTCAAAGTATATACCGAAATAGAATTGATAATTTATTTAAAACAGACCTACGATTTTTTTAAATAAAATGTTTTCGAATTTTTGAGAAGTTAATCCTACCTTTGTTGTCATTCCCAAACTATGTTGGCCGCCATTTTATTTCCTTTTGTGAAGTTCGTATAACTATCTACTCAAGTATTTATTACTTTATAACTTCTCAAACAAAGAACTTCCGTCAATATAATTTATATTTGTATATTGTTTCCCCCCTCAAACAGAAATTTATAATACATGAAGCAAATCCAAAAATTCATCCGGACTGCAATACACATCTCAAAAATATGATAATACGAGTTACCAAGACTCGTTAAGTGTGACGTCAGGGGTCATTAGGGGCAAGGCAACGGACGATGACCCAATAATCAACGCCCGATACTCCTATGTATAAGTCCCTCCCCTTAACCATGTTAAGTCTGTAGTCTTGTGTAGTTCTGAGGTGTGAAACACCCAAAGGCAAATACTTCGCTTATTTTTTTGGATAATGAAACACAGATATTTTAATAGTTAATCCGTTTAAGCTCATTTAAGACAAATTGTTTTCTTCGATTGTTCCTTATTTCGAACAGTTTTTATCGAACTATTTTCTTCCGGTTTCATTTATCAAATGGATGTTATCTTTGGAAGGGAAAATAAAAAGAAAAGGTTAGTTTAACAAATTTTTAATATTGTAACATAAATTTAATAAAATTTTAATAATATTTAAAAAATATAATTTTTTAATGTTATAAATCGTTTATGCTTACTGTATCATAATGTAAACTATATTAAAATTGCTTTATTTAATAATGAATAGCAAAAATATTTAATACTTACATCAAACACAACAATTTTTCATCCTTTTGAGATTAAATTCTATTCTGAAAAGCTTGACAAACATTCTAAACTTCTTGCTACGTTTAGAAGAATAAAATAATAATTCTTTTAACACTAACTAAAAGCCACAAGAATTCATTAATAATCTAATAATTTATCATAAAACAAATAAAGAAAAATATATATTTAGTATAAAAATAATAAATTTGGATGAATTCAAAAATTTTAATTACGTATAGATAAAGTTTAGAGAAAAGCTTGCATGATTACGTTTCTGGATGATATTCATTATTTGATGGCATCTGCTATTTTCACATTCGATTTATTTTAAAACTTAGCGCACATCACGGTTTATTAACTTTATAATCTTTGAAACTACAAATATGATTTATGCATTCTTTCGTACAATTAAACATAATAATTCTATTCACAGAAATTTTATAAAATAAAAGAATTGATAAATTTAACCAAGAAACGTAGGCCTATACAGTATATAATTACTAAAAAACTTGTGCAGAGAAATAAAATTTCATAAAATTAATTAGTTGTGTAAATAATAATCAACAAAAGAGAGAATAATAACAACAGAAAGCCTAACTGCAAACAAAAATATCCTATTTATGTTTTCAAACATATTTAAAATTTAAACCTAAGTTAGATATAGTAGATAGGCCTATAGGAAAATTTTCTTGTTTTGTTTCTTCGACTAAAATTTTATAGGCCTAGGCATATTAAAGAAGTTTTTTAGTAATAGTATGAAAGTTTTATACAAAAATCACAATAAAATAGCAATAACAAAGTCTAAAATGTGCCAAAATTATCTATTTCTATAAGTTTTTAACCTAAGGAGCCTATTCGTTTTATTTACAATGTTCATATTTACAGAAAAAAAATTCACCAAAAAAGTATATTCCAACGTCAGCCTTTAATCTAGGCCTAGGATCTATTAGCAAAAAGTTTCTTCGACAATCTTGTTTAAAATATATTTTAAAAAATTCTACAATTGTTATAAGCTTATATAAATATATTATGTTAATAACATAACAACATTATTGATTAAAATTAATTAAGCTTAGTATATCTTAAAATTAATGCCCTTAACAGAATGTCGGATATATTGTTTATATTTAATATATGCTTTATAATACAGAATAATTTCGACAGAAAATTAGACTCGTGTTTACATGTAAAGTAATCATTTTTCGACTTATTTATACAGTATCGAAGTTTTTAATTAAAATTTTATAAATCTCAAGATTCTATATGTTATGGACGAGCACATTTTTCAAAAGTTTAAATCGTGGTGTCACGGATTAAAGCCAGCGGTTTTTATATTACTGGCAATCTTGTATAGGAGTCATAAGTTACATATATAGTTTATCATGTGTGATATTAAAGGAAGATAAGAGTGTTTCATATAAAATTCTGAAATAAGGTCTATATTTTTTTAAAAAGCTATTCTATAATGACAAACTAAGCATAGATAGAGTATTAAATAATAAATATTCTGTATTAATATTCCGAAATGATCCTAAACTAAATCTATTTTTCCATAACTTATAAAAAATTCTAATATTTTTAGTGTAAACTCTGAAAAATAAGAGTATAGATTAAATTAATAACAGCCCAATTTTTGAATAAAATAACATCACTAAAATTATATAATTAATTAAAGTATATAAAAAAAGAAAACATATTTTAATTAATATTTTTAAATATTATAAACAATAAAATTGGAATGATTATATATAATTTAATGTTTTTAAAGTTTAGCACATTTTCTAAATGATAAATCTAATGGAACTTACATAAAAGTTTGATTTCATTAATTTAATGAATTAAGTTAATGAAATTAAACTTAGATAAGATTTAAATTTGATAATTTGAATAATAACGAAGCATATAGCCTAAGTAAATTATCATTTAATTAAGTATACGTTAGGTCTTATATACATAGCATTTTCTTTTATTAATCAAGATATTTTAGACATAAATCTAAACAGTTATTAAATTTATCAAAAAATAATAATTTATATAAGTGAAAATATTTTCTAGATAAATTAAAAATTGATTTAATTTATTTCTGATTCAAAGTACTTGTACTGTATTACTACCATCCTGGAACTAATTATTGGAGATCACTTTTTTAATTCTATCAATAATTTTATGTACCATCGTCCGACAGATATCGTTAGAATTCAATAGAAAATCAATATAATATTCTAGGATATAGGTTGTTTCGTAATTAATATTTCATTATTTGTTCTTTAAATAGATTATTTATCATTTCAGTTTATAAAAAAAATAAATGAAAATATCAGTATTAAAAATGATTTGAGATATTTTATAATCTCAAAACTTTATAATAAATTAATAAATGTTGTTGCAACTTGCTAAAATTAGGAATAATAATAATAATAAAACTTACAAATTACTCGTCAAAATAATAATTCGGTTAAGACAGATTAAAAAAAAAAAAAGCTTTTCAGAACATAAAGTTATTATAATAAATTTAATTAAACAATAAACTTATATATGTATATTTAAAATCTTATTTAATAAATTAGTAAAGTTTGCTATAGATCTACAGGGTTGGTCCCATAAATTAACATGATAAAAATAACAACAAAAATATAACTTCATTGCTTTTACTGTGTTTAAACAATAATTACTAGAACAAACGTGATTAAAAATCAAAATTTTGTTAAAATAAACTGTTTAAAAATAAGCTTTAACTACGAAAATTTGGTTGTTTTGTTCAGATTTCTTTTACTTACAAGAAATCTATATGCATTTATATAAATGGAAAAAAAAACAAAAATTATTAAGGATGATCAAAACAGCACTTTGAAATCTTTAATCATAAATTATTATAATTTTATTATATAGTAGGCTCTATTTAAAATCAATATTCATAGAAACAAACGCTGGTACATCTAAAACGAATGCCAATTTTTATAGAGAATTAGATAATTTAATGATTTGAGTGAAAAGTATTGCTTTCTCTCCCTTAAAATTTATTGATTTCATGTTTATCATATTCTAAATTTAAATTATTTGAACTATTCTAACATGAAAACCTAGCTAGAACTAATTTGTAATAGGTCTACTTAGTAAGTTAACTATAGAATTTTTTTAAATAAACATTAAAAAGAGAAAAAATTCTTCAACTGAATGTTTTATTGGTTTACGTTTAAAATATTTGAAGTTTATGTAAATTTTTGGTCTTTAAGTAAAACTATAAAGTTCCAAAGATATTTCTTTGAACAACTATTATCATTATGCTAATATAAACTTACATATAAATATACTATTTTTCATCATTACAAGTTATGTAATATTTAGACACTCAACTCTAAAAATTCAATTTTTGGGGCCGATATCTTTACAGATATTTCACTGGATATATGTAATTTTTTTTAATGGCAATTGACAAAAAACTTCTTTCAAAGATTATTAAAATATATATATATATATATAAACTATTGTAAGAAAATAATTGCTTTATGGTAAGCCCTATATTAAAACTCTTAAAACATAATTTGCATTTTAACTTAGAGCGATTTACTAGACTCATATTAATCAAAAAATAAATGTAGCTTAAGTAAAAAGCAGCACAGATCTTTCACTCACATCTCGAACAGAAAAACTGTCCAACCATAACGAGTTTGCATAAACTTTATGTCTTTTTTTGCAAACATTCACTCTTTAATTAAGTATGCTTTAAATCTGATTAAAAAAAAAGTGTAGCAATACGAAGAAACGTAAGAGAAAATAATAGACACTAAGCGAGCTTAGTTTTTTTATATATATATATCTGCAGAGTTTTTCGTTGTCTTTATAAAATAAGTATCCAACAATGTTAGCAGCCGAGCTAAAGCGCTCGTAAGTTTTAATATCCACTCTTCCCCAGAAGCGATCGGATACCGTAAGTTACATCCGTAGTTGAAGTAATGCAATTACTAGTATGTCCTATCTTGCTGCTTGTATGCTCCTATCGATTGAAAGCTTCGTGCGATTCTCGACAGCTGCTACCATCTCTGCTTACAGTGCACATTCCCTTCATGGATTGGATACGCAATGAGAAGAGGTTTGTCGACAAAGAATAGCTGTGATGATATTTGCAGCATTCTAAAAAAAGAAAAGGAAAAAATATATATATAAATCTGTTGTTGAAAAATTTCTTCTTAAATATGCATCCGAAATTTAATATATGAAACTTTTTTTTATTTATTAATTATCCGATTATTAAATCTTGAAAATTAAATCTAAAATATTTTATTAGCTATCCAATCTAAGATATTAATCGAGAAAAATAATAATAATAATAATAATTATAAAAATTAATATTAATTATTACTTTTTTAAAAATAGAAATCTACCTTTTCATGAAACTGCTTACAAATTAAATTTATAAACTAATCTAATTTATATCAATAATAAAACAGATACTAACTTATATCGGAGCTTCAACATATATATAAATAAACTAATAATAAATTATAATAAAAATGTAGAATAACCTATGATAAAAAAAATAATATATGTGCATATAATAGATTTATATGAGTCAAAATTCTTTTCAGTAAAGGAGCGTCAACCAATACAGCAATTCCTAGGCCTATATATAAATTACAGTCCTGAAAGTTTTGGAGGTAGGATAGGCTATTTCGCTAAATGGATATTTTTTCGGGTTTAGAATTAAATTCTGAATTCCTCGTGAATCGTTTTAGAGTTGAATAGCTTATAAAATTAGAGCGTTTAATATTTTTTTGTATTATTATTCGTGCAATGATGATAATAATTTAGTTAAAAAAAAATTGTGAGAGCTCTAAATCTGTTCAGTTTAATTCATCTTTTGTGCTATAACAAAATTAAATTCAGAGATTATCATTTTGTAATCGATAGTTTGAGTTCTTCTAATATGAAGTGTGTAAAAAATTATGTAAAAGTTAGAAGAAATATATGAGAAAAACATGTTTTTGTGTGTGTATATATTGGCTTACAGTTTTAAGAAAATTTTAATAATAAAATATCAGGAAAAATTCTTAAATATTTAATAAATAATCAAAAAAAAAAATATTCGTTTAAAGTTCTAAATAAGTTTATATTTTCTTTTAATGAAGAAAATTGCAATTCAAGCCTAGGATGAATTTTACGGATTATAGATTAGTAAATAAAAAATAATCCAGCATTAGGAAGAAAACTGCTTTATTGCTAATTATAATAAACTGTTTTTCTTAATGTCTAATCCTAGTCGTAGTATCTAGTACATAGTCCTAGTTTCTAGGAAGAAAAATACTTCATTATCAATTATAACAAAGTATTTTTCTTCCTAGTGCTGGACTATTTTTTACTATTTAAAAATGATCTCAATATGGTGATTTATGTGATTTATAAAATATTTCAATCGTTAGTTATTTATTTATAAATTAAACTGTTTTACTGTTTACTGAAAAGGTAGATAAATTATAGCCCGATGTAGTCTAAAAATAGTTATAATTTAAAATTCGTATCACTGATAAAACCCACATAAATTTTATAGCGATTTAACGACGAAAGCGATCACACGTAAAGTCATAAACATAATTCTTATGATCGAAATAGAAAAATTAACATTTAAACAAAAAGAAAATAATAAAAATACCGTCTAGATGTTTAAAATAAATACGAAAACAGGTAAATTTTAGCGATTAATAACCATGCTGTATCGGTTGCAATACTGGATTAAAAAATAATATTTAGACCAAATCGTTAAGTAAAATACTTGCATAAAGTTAATGCAAAATATGCACGTAAAGATAGTTTATTTTTAATATTTATCAATTATTTCAGAGCGTGTTCTTATTTTCATTAACCCGATGAAAATTTACCTGAAATAAGTATAATTATATACAAGGCATGCAAATCCTGGTTAAACTGAACAGTTAATGTGTATTAGGCCTAGGCAAATGGTGTCGCTTATGAACTAGCCGGACAATTTTTACTGCTTCAAACTAATAGCGGAGACGTGACACTGTTATAGCTGACGATTACGTCCACGTAGTTTACGACCGGACGGGCGCCGGGTGGGACGGCCATGTTTGATATCGCATGGGTCTGAAAGGTTCCAACCAAGCCGTCAGGCAGTAGGGATCAGACTCTTGTTGTACAAAGCGATATCAAACGTTATTATCTGTCAGATCTAACGTATAAGAAGTCAGTAAGAAACAGAAGTTAAATCTGGACAAAATTACTACGTCAGACATTGAGGGTGAGTATCGTTTCTAAGTCAAAACATATTTCGTCTATATTTTCTTGCGCGAAGCGGAGAGATGCAGCGAGGAAAGCGGTCGCCATATTGAATTCGATACCCTACGGGTGTGGCATCTGAGTTTTCCACTTCCGGACGGAAACGACATGTAAGAATAAAAAAAAGATAGAAAATTTCCGTTTTTACTCTCCAAATCGGCCAATGACATTTCTGATATTGTATAGATTTTACTGGAGGAAAAAAAAATTCGTCGAGTTTTTCTTGTTTGCAAAAATTTTATTTTATTAAGAAATACGTTAAAGAAAAACAAATCGTAATTTATTTTTATAAAATTATATTTGTTTTTCTATTCTGTTATAATTTTTAAAACAATTTTTGGGATATAAATCATAATTATTTTTTACTATAATTTTTTTTTTTTTAATTATAAATTATTTGTATAGTTTTTATGATATAAACTGTTTTTAAATTATGATAAATTCGTTAAATTTTGTGTAGAGTTTACATTCTGTATCTTCAATTTATTTATATATATAAATAAATTGAACTTTAGGCCTTCGTTATTTTAGAAGAAAAAAACGTTGTTGTGTTTACAAATAAATTTAATATTGACAACTTAAGTTTGCTTTGAAATAAATGTGATACAGTTAAGATTATAATATGTCTATATGGTAAAATAGATAACAAAAATATTGATATTGCGTATAGATCTACTGATAGATCCTGATTGCATAATAGTTTATGAATAAATAAGTCTCATTTTGTTATAGGTACTTTCGAAGGAAAAAAAATTTAAATATAACAAATAGTTTCGATAAAACATTTATTATCAAACTTCATTTGTTCTATTACTCGAAATTTTTGAATAATTAAATGCATTCATAATAATAGTGAATGACAAAAGATCAATATTACAAGTTGTAACTCTATATGTATGTAACAAAAGTTTAATTGTTTATTTTCACGAAAAATAATATTGATTTACATAAATAAATACAAAATAATCTGCATTCATGATCTGACGAATAAATTTAGACGTATATACAAAATCCTATAAAGTGATTAAATTAGACTTAAAAAAAAGTAATATTATATTAGTCTATTGTTTTCAGAGATTGTATAATTTTAATTTTAAAGACAACTTTTTTGATATTTTTATTGTTACTTCATTATAAAGTTTTACTTTTCTAATCTATTATTATGCAATTGTCGTAATTGTGAAGTTTATATATTGATAGAAATGGCAAGTTTGAATTTTGTTAACTAGATATTCTATAGGCTACACTTTTACTGAGATTTAAAATTTAATCCTGATGCTATGCAATAAGAAAGTAAAAAAAAAAAGATGAAATAAAATTTTAAATGGATTATTTTGCTTTATGCAATTTAACAGGACGTTATTATACTGTACTCGTGAACAATACAGTATCAGAATAAAAACTTTGTAAAATTAAACAATAGATGATCGAGAAGATTGCTTATAGATTGCAGCATATGAAAGTTCATTTCAAAGAGAAAAAAAATTTAAAAAATAAAAAATTCTATTTAAACTCGAGAGAATTGTTAATGTAACAGAAATGCGTGAAAAACTTTTTAAAGTCTATTTTAAGCAATATTTAAATAGCTATTGCAACAAATTTCTATAGGCCTACTCTAGAAAGAAAGCAGAAATAATAATGTTTAACTAGAGAACTGAAACCATTCATTTAACAGTTAAAGTTTTATTATAATATGGATTTTATTAAATGCATATTTATCTCGTAAATAATATTACATTATTTAAATAATTTTGACTCTAATTACAGGTGCTAACGGTTTGCGAAGACGAGGTCGCCAAACCTACACACGTTATCAAACCTTGGAGCTAGAGAAAGAGTTCCATACCAATCATTACCTGACACGGAGAAGAAGAATCGAAATGGCACACGCTCTTTGTCTAACAGAAAGACAGATCAAGATATGGTTTCAAAATCGAAGGATGAAATTGAAGAAAGAGATTCAAGCTATCAAAGAGCTAAATGAACAAGAAAGACAAGCACAGGCAGCTAAAGTAGCAGCACAACAGCAGAAACAACCGAAATCATCGAGCAGTAGCAATCAGGCATCTGCAGGTTCCAACAGTACAGGATCGTCAGCTACTAATTCCAGTAGTACAGCCGTCAAAACGTAAGGTGTTAATGTCTATCTTTGTTTTTATGTTGGTGGACAATCTGTCCGCTGGAAGTAAGGTGAGGGAGATTAGTACATTCACGTTCTGGTAATTATATCATCTACATCAACCATAACATTATTATCAATATACTCATGCATATGTCAAGATTGTCAATGATGATGATCATTTGACCATTTGTTTAATAATATGATGCGATAATTGATTTTAAAACAAAAAAATTACAATGGAATTTCGGAAAGCGATCAATATTCCTTTTTGATTTTTTAAAAATAAAAAAATTATAGTCTTCCAGATTGTATAAACAATCACATAAAATTAGTAAAATACCTAATGTTTTTTAAAGAGATTTATTCTTAATAATTCGATAAAAATTTGTTATAAAATTAAAATACAATAGGAAGGAATTAAATTTAATACTTAAAATATTGAAACAACAACTAAATTTAATGAATTTAATAAGAATTTTTTGTATAAAGTAAGGAAAAAAATTTGTCGGTCATATGATGCACCATTGACGTACTCATGAGATTATTGGTGAGATTATACTTTTTTGCGCTCTTTTTTTGTGTGTAATTCTAATCAATCATTTATCATAAAAAATAATGTCTAAGTCATGAATCCAGACGTGAAAGGATCACCTCCTTTCTTCTGCATTGTAGAAGTCAGATTTTTCGACGGTGAAATTACTTGAAGAAGCCAAAAGGAACCAATGTTCGAGAACTTATCGTGTTGAGATCGTCTAGCAGTCGATTTTTTGACAGCCAGACTAGATCACTTACAATATACGTACATTATGCGGGTTTTATTCTTCGATTATTAATTGTTGTTACAATATTGTTTCCGTTGAGAAGTTATGCCAGTTATTTTGTGTGTTAATTAATTCGTAGTCCATTCTTTTATTATGGACATTGTTGCTTCCACTTTTCAGCCCACCAATAGCGATGGAAAAAAAAAATATTAGTGATTTCGATAGTTCCCTTTTTAAACAGTAATTAGGATATATTTTTTATTAATTTTATTGATAGATTAGTTCTCTAAAAGTTTTTTATATTAAACGTTAGCATTGTGGGGATCTTTATGATGAGGAAATGTTAATTTTTTTTTTTCGTTTATTGTAGACGTGTAACTATTTGTTTCTTTAAGAAACAAAGGGTTTTCGTGAGTGCTTTTTAGAATTTGTCGTGTTTAGATGTACTTAACTAGTACGCTGTTTGTTGTCTTGTAGATGTTCATAGTTGTATAATTCTAAATGTAGTACATTGTCACTTCTGTTGACAATGGAATTCGTGTGTTATAAAAAAATAGGTCTACTAGCCAAATTCCCATTTCCCTTTTTGTGGAGCAATATATAAAAATTTTGAACGAAGATAAGATAGACTATAATTGATGTGAAAATAATTCTTGGAAGGCTTTTTAGTCATCATGTCTTCACTGATCCCAAAGAGGTATAGATTATGAATATGTATCTCGTAGACTTCAGTAAATATCAATCTTTAATTTGGGATAAATAACCAATTATTTAAAAAAAAACAAAAAATTATTTAATTTTTTTTGATTTATTTTAGATTCTAGCATTGTAATTTTTCATAATCATTATCACTTTTAAACATGATTCCAAGCATTATCTCCCACTTGTTGATGCTTTCTACAATACTGTTTAAGTTATTATTTTTTCACTTGTTGATACTCTTTACAATACTGTTTTCATTTACTTTGTTTTATTGTAATAACAAAATATGCTCTTTACTGACTTTTTACCTTTTTATTTTTCTTTAAAAATTCTTGCTCCATACATTCCTCTATACTACTACGTTGTATACAGATATACGTAATGAGAAGTATCCACGACGGGGTATATACTAAGCCCGTCCACTGCAAAAAAAAAAAAAAAAATACAGTTTTAATGTGAATATTATACAAAAATACGTACGACCAATATACGTAAAATATCAGAAATACGTAAAAAAACTTATTTATCAAGTCAAACACTATGGATGGAAAAATATTCCCGTTGAATCGGGTAAGTCAAAAACTGTTTCTTACTAATTTTTGTGTTATCCTGTTTAAAATATGTAAAACTTTTATGTTACGCGATTAAATTTGTTCGTTGCCAAGTTGATTATTATTATTATTATTATATTATTATTATTATTATATATTATATATATATATATATATATGCAACTATTTTATTTTAGTGTTTAGTGTGTTGATGTAATTACTTTTTGTGTGGACAAATGCAATAGTAATTCCGTTTTTTAAGAGTTAATTCGTGGCTCATATGAATTAGATAATACGCTGTGAATAATGTTTTGTTAAAGGAATGGCTAGGATGCTTGATATACTTAAATGTAGAAAAGTTATTTGAATAATTTTATTTTATTTTTTTCAATTGGAACTGATGCACTGTATCAAGATGTATATCCTACCACTTCCTTTCTATTTGTTAAAAATATTATTGTATTTAAATCGAAATATAATGCTCAGCTGTTACGGTACAAAAAAAAGAAGAAAATATCTTTCTCGTATCATGTCTCGAAAGAATGTGAAGACCACCCACAATCTGTAGTTTTCTATGACATTTAGGCTTCATTATATTGGTATTTTTGTCTATGTAGCTCATCTATCGTTAACATTAAGAATGGTTACATTTTTAGCATGGATGACCAAATTAATGATCGAATATTTAGAAGAAAGTTATCAACAATTATAACGAAAATAAGAGCCAATTTGGTGCATGTTGTACATCGTTGTATGTTTTTTTTCCCTCGCGTTGTATATGTATTTGTGATGTGACGTGAATTCAAAAAATACAAATTTGAAGCAAAGGGTTACCTTGTTGTTGGTGTGGTTTATTCGTCTCGTCTTGTTCATGTATTTTTTCCAAAAATAAGTAAAAAAACACACAAATTAGAATGGATTTTAATAAAAAAAACATAATCATATCTCATAAATTAAAAAATAGCATCTTAAGAGCACATTTGGAGCATACTTTAAATAATTTGTTATGATAATCGATGTTAGATATAAATATCCAAATAGATCCTAAGTTTATGTCATAATTATAACTTTATTGGTTAGAATAAAATTTTAATATTTTAATTGATTATAAATTTAAATTTTTTCTATAATTTATAAATATTCTTATTTTATATAAATGTGAAATATTTGTTACAGGCCTAGAATATTATTAGTAATAAAAAAATGTATTATGTTTAGCTATAAAATATCCTAGCTGTTTCAAGGAGTCTCTGATATAAATTAATTTTAAATTAATATAGCGTATCAAAATAAATATTAATGATGTTTTTTCCATTTTTAATAATTTTCCAAGGTTTTCTGCAAGTAACAACAATTCATTCTTTGCTGCTTAACTTGAATAGACCTTTGAAAATTAATGACGAAGTGTTTTCTGTCTGTAATCATAAAACATTTTGCATTAATTAAGCGCTTATTTTTATTTAATTCAAAATCCCAAATACAGTATATTTTTTATTGCTATAAATTTCTTGATTAAAATCTGTAAAAATAATAAAATATCATTTTTTAAATATAAAACTATTAAAGATATTCGAAATCTGCTTAAAGTTCAGTTTTATATTCAAAATAAAATAAATTTTCTAGAAACGAAAATATCTTTCACTTTGAACGAAACAAATGTTTTTGTCTAACATGAGGACATTCCTCTTCATTCATGTTGATCGGTAGTAAATATTCTGCACACAAGAAACAAGAGACATGTCTGTTTTAACAAGAAAACGGAAAAATTTTTATCTCTAAATAAAACTGAATAAACTAGTAATGTTAAAAATATGACAATATTATTTATAATTTATGCCATTTTTATGCTAAATGTTTTAAGATTTATCTATTACATAAAAATATTTTTCGAGTTTTTCTAGATATGTGGCATATTCTTAGTTTTAGGTAACTTGCAGACAATACTAACAACAAAATTTTAAAAAATGTTTAATAAAATAGTTTAGTTGTATAAACTTGTCTACATATTTTTTATTTTATGTTTAAGCTTTTTTTGTCGACTATTTTAAAAAAATAGCCTTGATTAGTAAAAAATTATTTTTCTATAACTGTGGTCATATCTCTACTTTTCTTTAGAAGAAAACTTCAACACAGAACCAGCACTTCTGATTTTGTTAAATTTATTTATTTATTTATTTATTAATAATGAATGAATTAAAATATTTTAAATAATTTTATAGCTGAAATAAATATTAGCTATTAAAATGCTAATAATTAATTATTTGATATGTCGAATATTAATATTGTATATTCTTCTTACCAGTTAGTTGATTTAATAAAATTTTTTAGTACCAAATAAAGTATAGATAGATCCAAATATCGAAAATAATTTCTTGTAGAATGTATTCTGATATAAAAATTCATTAATTAAAAATTCGATTTTGTAGTAGATAAAGCCGCCGTAATTTTTTCTTATGTAGAAAATAGTCCTTATTCCATAGTTCGGTTGGGAATAACTTGCTCTAAATAGACAAATCTTTGCATTTTTAACAGTTTATTCATACAAAAAGTAAAGTTTTCAATATTTCTTAATCTTTTTATCCGTTAAATGAAATCTCAAATATTTAAATACTTTTTTCAATCCAATAATAATCCAGATATGATCAAAAGATGTATTAATTATCTTTTGAATGAATAAAGATTTTCTACTAAATGTGCTAAGATACTTTTTTGCGTATAAAATATTATTTTTCAAAATAAATAGATGTCTATTGAATAGAGTGATACGCTACATATAGCCTTCTTAGAATATTTATGTTGGGTTTTTTATTTTCAGCGATTGCAATTCCTCATATCTTATTTATTTATTGTTGATTATAATAAAATTTTTGGAATTTCACGATAATTATTATCAACATTGTTTGACATCCTAATAAAATAATGTTTTCTCTCTGATGATAAAATAACGACATGTATAAATTTCGAAAGTGTAAACTTATAAATATTTGCATTAATTTAGATATTTCACCAAACTTGTTCTTTAAAGTAATTGTTTTATGGAAGCTTAAATTAATATATCAAAAATAAATTTGATATTTTTAAAAATATTTAGTCATTAATTTATATTTAATTCTTAAAATTAGAATATTAGATATATCTATGATTAGAATAAAAAGCATTACTTAATTATTCAAGACTATAATTAATTTTAATATATAAATTACCTGAATTTCCTCTACAAATAACTGTTGTGTTATTGCTAGATGTATTTAAGCATTTCTTGTATGATTTTTTGTTTTTCTTAAAATACATAATTTAAATAAACCTAAAATAGAAATTACATGAATAAATTTAAATAATATTATAATTTATTTAAATATTTATTTACTAATATCAATATTATTCTAAACAGTATAAGTATCATTTAAGCTTACACACATTCTATCTACATAAGACCTATCTGTAAATTAATTTTAAGTAAACTAACCGTATACAGTTCCACGATTTAGATCTATTTATTATAATACGAGTAAAATTATTATCCATTTTTAATCAGTGACTTATAAGCAATTAAACACTTTCAATAACTGTAACGAGATTTAAACAGAATCAAAATGCTTTAAGATTAAATAGGGTGTAACTAAAAATTATTCAGTCTATACAGTAGGAACTATTAATAAAACAAATCTTTCATAAAATGATGTTAAATGCATGCCCAATAAACTTTAATGAAGATGAAATTAATTTTAATATAAATTTAATCTATTTGTCCACTTGAAGATTTTAATAATGAATCTGTATTTACTTCCGTAGAAATATGTAGTACTGTATGTACGTTTATATAGGCCTATGTTATATAAATATATATATATAAGATTAAATTATTTATTTTAAATTTCATAAAAAGTAATATTTTAATAAATTTTGATTGAGGGCTATTGGCCAATAACCATCAATCAAAATAATCTTCAATTGACCAATAACAAAAATAAAATTGATGGTTATTGGTTAATTTACGACTTTAAAAACAGTTCTGATAGTTTATTTGAACTTTTATTGTTGTCAATAGTAGTTTATTGATTCAATTGATAATAATAGATGGTAAAATAAGGTTAAAAAACTATCTACTTTTAAAAGAATAATCTTTATAATCAACATTTAATTTCTTGTTTTGCCACAGTTAAATGTTAATTTTCAGAAAATGATGATTTTCCCCTTTTCAATAACATTATGCAAATCTTTAAAAAAAGAGAGTCTTTTTTTTAACCAAGTTAATCTATGTAATGTTAACTTGAAAATATGCTTAAGGCATATTTTCAATTTAACATTACATAGATTTATAAATGAAATTTAATTTGAAAAATTGAATTAAAAGAAATGCAATAATTATAATTGTTAATATGATTAGTCTAATGCGAATATAAAGCTATCACAAGTGAAATTGTCTTCTCTGGTTTTCTTAACTTTGCTTCATTGATTCATAATTGTGTTTAATGAATAACTCTCCCTTCTTTTAAGATTGTTTAATACTTCTTTTTTTGGAGTAGGTACGTTCTTATCTGCAGATTGAAATAGTCTTGTTTGGCCAGTTTTACGACCGAGAGATGATGCAAAGAACAGCAGTGATAACCATCGAAAACCAATGTCCGTCCATCAGGATACCGAGTCGTGTAATAGCGACAAATTACATCGTAAAACTTGTCTTTTATAGCTGTTAGCAGTTTAGTGAAAGTCTTTCAAATTTCTACGATCATTTTTATTTCAACTCATCTTTTCGGCATAATTATTATTATTATCATTTTTATTTGCAGCTATTGTCCATTAATTTATTTCAATAGAAATTATTTTTTTCTCTACTGGAACGAGATCTAGAAAAAAATCATTCAAACAGAGTTTGGCAGTCTCGTTACTATTTTAGAAGTATCCGTATTTAATGCTGAAGTTGTAGACTTATTTCTGTCAAAATTTCAATATTTTTTAAGCAGAATTTAAAAAATATATTATTTAAAACACGTATAGATTAAGTTATACATTATATGCAGTCTTATATACATAATAGATCAAGTTATGTATTATATACAATCTTATATACACAATAGAAGTTAATTGATTAATTATTTAATAGATTAAGCGTGTTATGTACAGTATATCAGACTATAGCCTATATAATATAAAGCTTGATCAATATATATAGACAACTACAAGTTATGTCTTCATACAACTTTCATTGTTGATTGTATATATTAATTATTATACTTTCGTTAAACTTATAGGTTTCTTCTGTACATAGATAGTTAAACTAATTATTTAATAATTAGTGCTTATAATTTTTATATCAACTGATAGATAGATAATTATTAAATAAAAAAGTATGAAAATTATCACTTAAAAATATTTAATAGGTGCATAATTATATGTATTAAATTGTTCAACTTACAGACTTCAGTTAAAATTTAGCATAAAAAATCCGATTCTGAGATTATAAAGTTAACATTTAACGTTAAAAAATATTATAAGCGATTTACGTCACATAAATAATTTATATTTATAAAAAAAAAAATAAATAAATTCATTTTTTTTAATAATTAAGTCAGGAAGAGACGATTTTTTTTTTAAATGGGAAAAGTTTAAAGTGAAGGAAACGGATCAGTAAATTTTAAAATAACTGTAGACATAAGATATCAGTATTATAAGGGAAGTGCTAATATTAAAATATATAGTCATAAAAATAGGAAGTTATCTTCCCCACTCTCTTAATGGACAAAACGATAGAACGGATAGAGGATAGAGTAAAAATTGGAACTGAAATTTATGTGCCGTTCACCCAACAAACCCCCTCCCCTCTAATGACTCCCAAAGTTGAGTCACCTCCCATTTGGATATGGAGAGATTTGATACGACCTTTACAACACCTGCTTCCATCCCCCAAGTAGGAACAGACTCTAACGGCGAACAGTGCTCTCATTGGATCGTTAAAGAATACGAGGATCACAGACTGTGAAGCGTATATCTATGTCTCACATTTACCATGAATCGAAATGAAAAACATGTCACAACATTAATTTTGTTCAGGATTTCTCGAACTCTTACTGAAACTATTAATATTCGTCCATGCAGAACTTCAATGTATTAAATCCGACCCACAGGATTACAAACATTTTTTTTTTCTTTTAGTTTAAATATAGGCCTATAATCTATTATTTATGCCTATTATTAATAATTTGTTAATAATTTTTAATAGATATTTCATTTTTATCTGTTATATATAGATATTTTTTAAAATAATCTAAAATTATTATTTTTCATTAGAATTCTTTTTCGATTCAGATTTGAAGATGAATATTATAATGATACAGGCATGGAAATGAACATGATTATTCTAATATAGATTTTAATATAGTTCAATAATTAGATTATTATAATTATCATAATTTATTTTAGTAATGAAATACAGTAAATCTATTATTAAGCTTAATTAATAATTATTTGGGCAATATAATAAATATAAAATTTATTCTTTTAAAAGGAAATAAAATGTTCTCTTTTAAGTCTAAAATATTATTTAAAATCCTTTTATCTACTTAAAAAAATTGAATGACAAAATAGATTGTATAATATATCTAAACACAGCTTTTCTGACTTTTTTCATTCATTCTTTGCATAGGCTATACTGATTTGCTATAAACGATTAAATTTTCAATTACGAATGATTTACGGAAACTGTTTTAATGCCAAAATTCGGAAAAGAAGATTTTAATATTTATTATTAAATATTATTATGAATTCTAGAAATAATTGTATAAAAATTATAATAGCTAATGCAAATAAGCCTATTCATTCATGGAACAAATTTACATAATTTATTAAATGCAATGAAACTAAATGAACAAGATTTATTTGGCAATTAATTTTATTTTATAATTATAATTATTTTTTCTTAATAATTTAGAGGACTTTTATAAGTCATAAAATTGTTACATTTTCTCAAAATAATTTAATTGAAATATTGCGGATTTTTATAGAATAATAAGTAATTAATAAATGCATTTTTTATTATTAATTTTCTTCCTCAAAACGACAACAAAGTGTATTTAAATTTAAAAAATGATTATAATTTTAATACAGGATTTATACAATAATTCTGTACAGTTCCTTTGCTAATCTTGCTTTTCAATTAGTGTTTTTAAAAATTCTCATATTTACAACAAATATTTTCAAAATTGCTGCGAAATTTCGTTGGAAAGTAGTGAATAAAAATTTCCTACCAACCCCAATACATTGTAACTTTAAATGGCAAGAGTATAAACGTATATTTATAGGTTTTAATTTCAAAGGTCTGAATTTGTGTGAATTCGAAAAAGAATGAGTCGACGTATGTTACCTTGTCTCAACGATATTGCACCACATACTTCCTCCATGCACATTTAGGAAAAGACAGCTTTCAGCTGTAGATAGCGGAGTATGCTTATCAGTATCCTTGTCATGTCATATATATAACATTCCAAAAGTATAGGCGTAAATGAATGCAATTCTTTAGCAACTTTTAAGGTTTTCATTGTAAATTGGAAGTTTAGATCCAAGCTTAATATTTCACTCGAATGCATTTATAAAATAAACACTAACACTTAAACTTTTACATATAAAATTATATTGCTAAAAGTTTGAGATATGGATTAAAGAAAAAGAGTAGTAATAATATTTTCTTCTGCGAAATTACTTATATAACTTCGTTTATTTACGTGTTTAATGCACGTATCCATTATTTAACTTTAAGGTTTCTTTCACGTAACAGAGATTATGGCTGAACAACTTAAATATTATTCAAATTTTATCCAAAATCTTTCAAAGATGATATTTCAGGCAGAATATCCAGAAGAGCTTTATTCTTCCATTTTCAATGCAGCTCGTGTTTACAAATATTGTATCTACAAAGCAGTCGAATGCCCTCACCCATTCTAATCGTCTAAAAGGGGAATGTATTTCGTATAACATTGTCTCTAACACCTGATCTGCGAACTATCCTGCATGCAGATTGCTACAAAGTAGATACTCTGAGAGTTTGCTTGCCAATAGATATTGTATGTTGCTTCTTTATAGCTTCCAAACGTTTTCTTATTGTTCCTATTTGTTGTCCTTTTATCTCAACGGTCACCTTGTAGTATTCCAAATAGCCAATTTGTTCGAAAAGTCGACAAATATTTATTTAACATCATAACATAACAAAAGGGCACGCTCATGTTAATGCGAAGAGAATATCAAGAAGCTGACTATCTTTTCCTACATGCAATGTTTTGATAGCTAAACCTTTTTGCATAATTTATCAATATAAAAATAAAAAAAATTCAGAAAATTAGTAAAAATTAAATTCTTGATAATCATGATAATCAAACAAGTTTTAAAAACAAAATAAAGGAATATAGTAGAAAAAGATTCAAACCAATTAAAGTTTCAACCTTTTCTACTGTATTCCCATTTTTAAGTTTAAAATGAAAAAAATATGCAATAGAATAAGTTCAAACTTTAAAGATCATAACCTTAAATGTTAATCTGTAAATTTATAAGATTTAAATCTGCTTAAACATAGGAAAAATTTAAGATTTTTTTCGGTTTTATGTATTATAAATGACAAATCAAACGATTTTTAGTACTCCATCAATTTTTTGTCATATTTATTTTAATTACTATACTCTTATCAGAAAAAGTATCAGCCGGTCATATCGTATTTAATAGAAAATGTCATTAGGATGAAATTTTGTGACATATTTAGTCTTGCCGACATCTATTTAATTACTGTTCTCGATATCTGAATAGGTTTAGAGAAAAGATAATGAATGAGATAACAATGTCATAAACTGAATATTACGCATTATGATCGTATTTAGCAGGCTTTGCTTATCTATATACTTCATGATATGAAATCATTTGCAGTTTATAACCAATTAGCTTGAATCGTTCCGATTTTTACAATATGTTATCGGTATCGCCGATATTTTCATTGATTTACTGTTAAATTTTAAAATACGGCTTAAATAAAGAATTTCTTTAACAATTACTGAAGTGAAACAATTGTTAAAAACTGTTTTAAAGTGTAACTTAATTAACTAATAATTTATTTAAAATTTAAAATTATGTAGGTAATATTTCATGCAACTGTTGTATTGATGTGAACAATCTAACATTCGGATGCATATAAAACGCGTTATTTATGTTTTTAATATTTAAAACATGATTAATAATTATTTAAATTAAGAAAATTCATTATATTTGATGTTTTTCTTATAATTTTATTTATAAATTCTTTTATGTAGTTTATACAGTATATAGTCTACTTGAATGTATTATTATCATTATTTGTATTTTTTATGTCTTTATTTTAACCATAAAAGTGGTTTTTTTTTTATGGTTAATAAAATTAATTTATTAGTTTAATAGCGTAAAATTGTCCAGTTTTATGTGTTAATAATAGGTTATACAGTATTTGGAAGGATTAAATTTTATAACAAATCTTTATTTCCGTTATCAAATTTAAAATATCCAATTTGGGTTAAAGATTTCTTAAATTTTTAAAACGGAATGGTTTGTCTTTGTAATCTAGAAACATCACTATAACCTAATTCGCGGAGAAAACTAAGGCTGTCTTTCAATTATGAAAGTTAGCTTAGAGATCCAGTATCCTCTGGAGCTTCAAATCAGCAATCTCCACAGCCATCAGTGAGATCTCTAATCCAACTAGGCGACTAGCGACTTTAGTCTAACTTTCTCTCAATGACCTTAGGGAGATTAATCGGACCTTTCTGAGCAATCCCACGGCACGTATAGAACATTGCCTGAGTCCTCCATATACAAAATTAAACTCGTGCTACAATACCATTCGTATATTGCCCTCTCTAAGTCGTTCTTAAATCGCATGACTGCCATCTCGCTACAATCGATTATTATGTTTTAGTAATTAATATGCCGATTTCGATTAATTAAACAAATCTATTAAAACATTGTTGGTTGTATTTTATGAGCACATGTGCAATAAAAAAACACGGAAAAATAATTAAATTTATGCGAGAAAGATTTATTAAAATTAGGCGTATTTTCTTCATTTTCATTCTTATTTAAATGATACTAAAAAACTTTCAAATAACTGTTTACTAAATAATAAGTTTAGATTGCTGGCCCCTGGATGGAACGCCTCCCTCTAAACGACATCCAATAACATGGTGTCGGGGAGGAAGCCTTCAGAGGATGGACAATTGTAAGAAACCTACCAATCCTATTTGTTAAGACGTTGGTACCACCTCAATAGGGACGGATTTTTTTTCTTTGACCGTTTATGCCGTGATGTGATTCATGAGGGGAGTTACCACCCCAGGGTCGGTATTTGAATAGCTAGGTCATGAACTGTTTGACGCCATATTGTTTACAACTATGATAGAGAACGCCACTCTGCGGAAATACTCGGAACTTTACTCCATTAGGTAGGTTAATATATAAATTTTAAAATATAGTTTCTTCAAATATTAGTTTGCGAATAAATCATCTGCTAGATTTATTTTATAAAATCATCTGCTAAATTATTACACGTTATATTAGGCTATGCTATTTTAATTAATTAATTATTTTATTTAAATTATCATAATACTTAACCCGAATATTATGCTTTAAACAGACAACACAGCATAAAGTATTGTAGATATGAATTTTAAAAAAATGTTCACGCTATTCTAAAACAGATGCACGTAATCGTATGCAATTTAGCATTATCTTAAAATGCATATGACTCATAATTTAACTGGCTATAAAATTTGCAACACTGATAAACCCAAATTTTTATCGTCTTTCCGTTCTATTTAAACGAAACCGTTTCTTTGAAGCTAAAAGTTTGACGATAATCTGTTGGCACATTTCTGTTCTATATATCCATTTGAACCCTGACAAATGTGTAAAAATTGGACAAAATTTGCTTTTAACAGAGTTGACTATGCGATTTATATGGTGTTATAAGTACTCGAACTTTTTAATAATACATTCTGCATAATGAGAGATCTTTTATTTGCATTTCCGCTTTTCAGTTTAATGCTAATTCAAATGATTTGACTGGTAATTACACGAATAATCAGAGATCTACAGCATTTTGCATTATTGAAAATGTTTATAATTATCTCAACAGATTCGAAATAATTAAGAGAAATTAAGCATTTCTAATTTAATGCTATCGTCGTCATAATCGAAAGAATAAAAAAATAAAAACAAAGAAATATTAATAAAATGTCTATTTTTTAAAAAAATCTTCTTTTCATAAATAGTCTAAAAATAGGCCGTGAAAAAATAATTATAGACGTGTCCGCGCTTTACATACATATCTATAACATTAAATGCATTTTTTTTTATGCAGACAGTAATTTAAAAATAAACTTGTGCGCTCCAAATTTTCCGATATTTAATTAGAAACAATATAAATCCCAAATTCGGTAGGCCTACATGCGATTTTCTTAGATTTACCATATTTAGGTAAGAGCATTTATTTTGAGAGAATTGTTTTAGTAGATTATCTCGTGCTAGGGAATGCGGTAGAAATTCGTAATTAACGTAACAGAGACATTATCCAGAAAATATTTTCTCTAATCAAACATGATCTGGACAACGTCACGCAATCATTGTGAGTTCTGAATGAAGAGCCTTTGGGCCTATATGGATTGTAGAGAGGACTATAACCAGATGTGCCAGGAAGCGAGACGATTAACTTAAACTTATTTAATAAAGATAAATACACCCAAGATGAATAATTCTAATGTATTGTGTGTGTGTGTTTACAACTTTACTCGCTAATAATGAGATTATAAATTTTTCGAATGGGATTAAATATATATTATACATTTTTTTATTATTATTATTTATCCGTTACAGTATAGATTGGAATTTGATAAGTACGACTCGTTCAAAACTGTTTAAACATCGTTAGTTTTTAAATTTTCTATTAAATTCTTAAGCAAGAGAATTTATACAGTGCAAACATTGACTCTCTTTTTTCTTCTTCTTCTTCTTCTGCTAGCATCAGGATTGTATTATCTAATTAAAATAAATCCTACGAGGAAACTGTCTTAGAAGCGACAATAAGGATCTTAAACAAACTTTCTCGACGACATGATTGCATCTTCATTTCCGTTGGTTCCTCTCTTCAGCCGGAAACATAACATGGTGACACAAATCCCTTAAAATACGATGCAATGCCATCTAATCAACACGGCGAGTCTTTTCCTTGGTGGGCAGGCATGCAGATCGCAAACGATTGTCCTCCTTTTCTATACAGAGCGTAAGGGACCATCGACTTCTAATGAGAAGGTACGGGTCTTCCAAGCCGTCGCCTGCCGATTCAATTTCGTCTGGTAGTACTATAACTCTCGATTAGTGTGTAGACATTGCATGTGGGGTTAGATGAAAGTGGCGACAAAAGAAATTTCCCTCTAGAGAGGGGAAGAAGAGCGATCGAATCTTAAGCTTTTTTCCCCTTCTTTTTTTTTCTACCGTTGCTGTACATACCAGCTAGATCTAGTCGAATGGGAATATTTTTATCCTTTAAATTGAAGCATAGTGCATTCATGCATGTTTATCGTGCATCCGCCAAGCGGTTTGTATGCATTTTAAAAGAAACCAGTCGAGTATAAACAAATGTTCTGTATACTACAGACTCAATCTGACAAATGAGTTTCGTGATATATTTCAAAGAGTATAATAGAAATTATTCAGTAAAAATTGTAGCAATGTAATTCGGGTAAACGTTTACTTAAGGATTGTTACTTTTATGTGAAAATTCCGTCAAGAAAAATTACAATTTTGCTATTGTGTATTTACGGAAAACTGGTTTTATGGTATAATTTTCTTTTAAAATATCTTTCGACCCACCTTTCGCTTTCGTAAAAGTTATTTCTGTTAATAAACTTAATAAGAGTGAAGGTCGTGTTGAAATTTGCCTTCTTGGACTCTTTATTCTTATTATTCGTGTAAGGCCATTGAATAGCTAATTGGAAAATGTCCAAGTGCAGTTGTTTCTTCTAGTAGTTAGTTTCTTTATATATGTGATAGATATATAACTTTACAAATATCGGCATTGTATTGCACAATAAACATAACTTCAGTTGAAATGATCACTTTTTTCCAAATTCGGTTACAATTTGAAGTGGCTAAAGAATACGTGACTGATAAAAATAAACATTCTCAGGCCTCTTGGTATTTGCTGAAAAAAATGCAGAAAGATACAGAAAACTTTCTTCAATTTTCTCTTTTAACAAAAATTCAAATGGCCTACGGGTGAATTTTATTTTTAAACTATAGGATTATAGAATAAACAGATTATAAAATTCAGTTTTTTCTTTTAATATGAAACAATATTGCAGTTATTTATCCAATACTGAAATAAATATAAAATACTTGTTTATAGGTCTAAAAATATAACATTTGCTTTCATTGTAGACTTCCTAATCTGTGCTGTCTGTTCTGCGAGTTTTATATTAATTTAGTTTATAAACTGTTTGATTTTTAAAAAAATATTTAGCGAATATTTTTAAAAAAATATTCGATAAATATTAACAGCGAAGTGTATGGAAATTAAAATATTCGCATAGATTTCGCTGTTTTGAAAATTGTAATCATTTATTCCGACTGATGTTTAATACATAGTCGTTTATTAACTGATGTTCCGACTGATGTTTAATACATAGTCTAACTAATTCAGCAAGATAATTCTTATGAAAATTAATTCATTAAATTATTATTAGGTTTATATAGTAATCGAATTTCATTTTTAAAAATGTTAATGAATTAGCTTTCCTATGAACTTTTTAAAAATAAAATTCATGTATAAATTTAAGTTCGTAAATGTATTCATTATCTATATGAATGTTGAACATTTCTTATCGATTTTAAGAAAAAATCCTTTCGTAAACAAAATAATAACTTTGTTTATTCGGAAATTTAGTTAATAGTCAATATATGATAATCATAGGCCTATTTTCAAAATTTATGCATTTATGTTTATTTATTAAACATATTAATAAAAATTTAAAATCACATACTATAAACTACTATATTTAAAAAATTTGCTGTTTAAATTCCTCGAATGCTTATAAAATTAGTTCTGAAAGTTGAAGAAATTTTAGTGTGTGCTATTTATTCTATAATTATTGAATACATAATAATGAATATTCTGTTATGTGTTTCATTTAGGCCTACGTGTTTTTGTATTGTGCTTCACGTGTTTATATTCTATTTCTCTATAAAAATATAAAATTTTTTGCTATAAATGTATTTAAATTATTTGTTCGAATATTCTATATATTTCTGATGTTTAGGCCTATTTTATTAAGCAAGAGAAATACGATTAGCCACTTCAAAAGGAAAACTTCACAAGGAAAATTTCTTTATTCTGTCTTTACTTAAGTTATCCAAGTTTAAAAAACTATCTGTTTAATAAATTGAGTAAATATGTGATGTGCAATACGCGGATAATAAACGAATAGCGTACAACTGTCCCAGATGAGTTTTAAATAAACATAAGTTTACTGCACGTCGTCATAGAGTTGCCAAATCTTTTTCTCTGCTTTGAAACTTTTGAGCAAAAAAAAAAAAAAAAGAAGTTTAATCCCTATTTTCTTCAGTGTAATTGCTGTTCTTTAAATCTGCTTAATGACTACGAGTAGACGAATGATACGAGAAATTGGAGATTTTTATGTCATCACCCGCACTCTGTAACGGAAATCTTATCAGTTGTAATGACGTAATCTCTGAACTATGGCGGATATTTATGTCTTATTCTCGTTATATAAGCCTCTGTACAACTTATCTTTTGAATTTTTTTTCTTATTTTTAATTTTAAAGTTTCAAACTATCTGAATTAGCCGCTCTGTATGCATCGCAGGTAAGTTTGTGTTAAAAATGTGATTTAATTTTAACTTCCTAACATCATACGTGTATATATAAATAATAATATCATAATATATGCAGCTAAATGCTGTTTTACTGAAATAAACCAGTTCTAAAATTGTTTTCGAAATAACTTTTGACATATTGATGTTAAAAATTGTATCCAAAGTTAAGATCATCTCAGAGAATAATTCAGAATTTAAAGTGATTTTAAGCATTTTTAATAATAGAATAGATTTTCATTCTAAATAAGCATTCGAACTGATACATATCAGGAGATTATGCGAAATAATTAAAGAATTAATTAGTTTACATAACTTCTAAAGTATCAAATATGGATAAACTCGAATGCGTAAATTCAATTCTGATTAAAAATTTATAAAAACGACTATTTGCTTAACAAAATTTACTGGAATCTATACAGTAATAATTAATTTTGTTTATTTAAATTTAAGTGAACTAGAGTTTCCAAAATGGATTCAATAAATTATGAGATGAACGAACAGTTTACCTAATAACTTATTGATACCTTCTATAGTATATGCAATTCTAGTAATATACAAAAGTATACAAGTATTCTTCTGTATACAAGAGTAGAAAAGTAAATACTAGACGACACTTCTAAATAATTTAAATACAGAAGAATAGCATACAATTTTCTGTATGTACTGAATAAAACAGAACAATGGAATAAACTAGACTATCCATTTTTTATATAAATGTATCTATACATATGCCTTAATCAATTCTAAAAAAATGGCCTAAAAATGTTTTAATGGCTTTATTATACTTCAAAACATAAGCATTATAGAACATTGATATAAGCCTACAACTTTAATAAATTTTATAAAATGAAAATTATAAATTAGAATATCTATAATATAAATTTATATTTATATAATTGTGGTTCACTTTATAATAGGAATAAATATTCTTACAGGCCTAATAATACAAAAAATCGATTTTTTTGCACGTTTGAAATCCTATTTCTGATATATATAGTTTAAATAATAATATTTCCACATTTATCTACAAACATTACCAATACAGTAGTTGTATGTAAATATTATTCTTATGGATGACTATTCATAAAATTGCAGGTGCAACAAAATTTCGATCTCGTGTATTATCCAAAATTATAATTAATGAAGTTATGTTTTGTTTATTTTCTTTCTAAGAATATATTTTATGAAAAGCAAACATTTTCCTTGCTTAATATGAAAACTAAACTATCAGTGGAGTTAAATGAAATATCACAAATAAATATTTTGTCATGTGCAATATATTGTCTTTTTATTGTTTAAATTTGTTTCTTCGCTAACATTTGTCTCGAAATTTTATTAATTCAAAGACAATATTTGCAGTTGTCAAGCAAATAATAATTTTCGTTTTTTTATTTCAATGTTTGAAATGAGAATTTTAAAAATATCTACACTTACTTTCTAACGGGGTCTTGTTCTCATTCGACGAAATTTATATTTTTAGTTGTGAAAATATAAATATTCCGTGAAACAAAGAATCAGAAAGGAAAAGCATTTGTAATCAAACAGCGATAGTTTTATGTGACAATTAGCCGGATACAAAGAACAGAAGAGACAAAGAATGTTGTTTCTGTCCTTGATGGAGGTAGTAGCCATGCTATAAAGATATTTGAGTAGCTGTCAGTTATGACAGGCCCGTTTGGGGTCGCCCCTGTGAACCTCTGATTTTAGATGACGTCATATTAGTGTTGACAAGAGTGTACACTGAAACATCAGTGACTATTTCCGATTGAAGGATACAGGTTACTGGGTCAAACTGTCCAAATAAGCTATTAGGCCGTTGCCTTTCTTATTTTCCAAATGTTTCTCGTTTCTAGAACCGAAGGTAAGATTAAATTTAAAAAAAATCGAAATTATTATGTTATTTTCCAAATTATTAAATAGATTTTTGATTTTATATGGTTCAAAAATAACTCGTGTAAAGATCATTCTAAACTCAAAGTTTTCTTGTGATGGATTGAAAAATTGTTTTCTATCATTGTAAACTGTAAACTGCTTAATTTTTATATTTTTATTTTAATTAATTATAAACTTACAAAGATCCACTTACTAGAATTAACTTATTTAAATTAAATTATAGTTACATTTTTTTTAATTTTAAAAGCTTCGTGGTCTTTGTAGATATAAGATCTTTCTACAGTCTAAATAAAACTTAGGGCCTATTAACTTGTTTACTTAGTATTATTCATCATTCAAACTCTATACCAATTGATTCTTCAACAAGAATCTATTTTGAATTTTTCGATCTTTCTTTTCCTGGAAAAAAAAAATGTATAAAAATTATAGTTAAAATTTGAAACGAAAAAAAAACAAAAAATTAAATAGATTAATTTTATAATATTTAAGCATTGTAAATATTTTTATAATATTTATAATTTTTATGCAAATAATTTGTTATATAACATTAATGGCTTTAGGAAAGTGTCTGTTTTTGTATGTAGGCATTACATCTCTTAAAAGTTATATTTATTTGTAGTAAAAAATGAGAAATAATAAATATTACTGATGATTTCGTTTGATGTTGACTGAAAGATTGTAAGAATTATCCATATAGTTGCGTGAATCAGGCGACGAATCGTAGTTCAGATCTTAGTCAACGTCCATCCCTTATAGAATCATTACTCTCATTCGCTTGTTGGAAATTTGGCGCTTAACTTACTATGGCCGAATTAGACCTATGGGGGTAGCTATGTTTAAACTTTCAGGGACGACAATTTTCTACCCTCCAGAAACCATCAAAAATGCATGGCGAGTAATCGCTGTGAGT
>WUQG02438424.1:0-13780 GCA_011317285.2 Androctonus mauritanicus
ATTCGACGGCTATAGCTCGGAGGACAAGGCAGGTGGGCCATATCCTCCATATGAACAGTTAGTAGAAGAAGAAGAAGAATTTGCATAAGATGCAGTTTCCACGCGGCCAATCCGATCGACCTTGTTACTGGATTGCTTAATAAAGCAATCCATGAAATTTAGTTCTGATGTTTTACTGTTAATATTCGCTTCGATGCCGCATAATTGTTTAAGCATACAGAATTACATTTAATGTTTATCAAAATTTCACTATATATTTTTGAAAATAGATGGCACTAACCAGTAAGTGTTAGCATGTAAGGATAAGATATGACTTAACTATCGTCAATATCTATTACAATATTACAGGCACTTTAATGTGACGTCATCTGAGATAGCTTTGGATGACTTCACAAATACCTGTAATTTGTATGCCGTTATGATATAACGAGCGACGTCACATGGTTACGGTATTGACGTCATCGTGACATATATGCTAATTAAATTTATCTTTAAAATTGGACACGAAAAGTCTATGAATTCCAAATACTAAGTAAATGAAAACCAAAGGGCACATTCGAAAAATAGATTTTAATTCTTTCTTGAACTATTTATTTTAAATTAAATAATACGTAAAATTATAAACTATAGGCCTATTAGTTTTTAATACATTGCATACATTTAAAACCGTAAACAAGACCAACTTCTTTCAGTATGTATTCGTTAATACTTGGCAAAGTACTTGCAATAATAATTAATATCGATTTTATATGGAAGATCATTAAAAAAAATATTAGAACCCGGAAGACAAACTTTACTATATGATATAGCCATAATAATAATATGTAGTTGCATGTGTAGTTACGTAGTATATAACCATAATATATAAAACCGAAATATAAATAGTCCAAATTTAAAAATTATATTTATGTTTAATTGCAGAAAACCTTCTTATCCTGGAATGAAAGAAGAATGGTTGCCGTTCGATATGATACATCGCAATACTATGGAACTCAAGTTAGGAAACATTCATAGATATCAGGAGGAAGTCTCAGAAGAATGTCAACTTTGGAAGGAAATCTATTAGAAACTTAATCTGTTTTTTGTTTGAAGCTTCAGTTTTTAAATAACTTTAATATTCCATAAGATGTAAAAATATATATTCATGACAACGAAAGTCGATTTTTGCATTATTAATGAATATTGTAGCAAAAATGAGAGTAATTTATTGTTTTCGTGCAAAGTTAGATAAAATATTTAGTCAAGATATTAATGATTATTACGGAAAAATATGCACACTAAATATTTTGCTTAAGATTAATTGATGTAGCAGATATTACATACCAGAATAAAAAAAAGGCTTAATTTGATTTAACTATTATTGAATTATATATTAATTGATACAGACTGATAAGAATAAATTCAGAAATGAAAGCAAGTCTCAATAATATTTTTATTAAGAAGCTAAGAAGTATACTATAACTAACGATCTAAATATATACTGGATAGACTGTTCAGTTCTAGCAAAAAGCGATGCCATCACCCTACATTGGTTTAACCCCAACAATAACGTTGTAAAATCGATGATATAGCAAATTGAGTTTGCTATATCATCGATTTACAACGTTATTGGTGGCCGTAATGTGTCCCATTTATGTTTGTAAGTATGATGACCAGATCCAAATAATAAATAAAAAGGGTATAGTACCCTAATATGTACTATTATACCAAGTGATCACACCAATTCAGTGGCTTCGTTGTCTAGCCCTTGAGTATCTTTGACATGCATTCCGGCAAAGCTTGCCTTCTGGAGGTGGGCTTTTGACGTGTATATGTTACGATAAAAATGATTAATCCGATGATTATGCATAATGGCCGGTTATTACGTATAATCACCAACGATTTCAGTAAAAATGATTAAATTTTTTCATATATTGCGAATTTATCACATTTACCGGCGATTATGCATACTCGCCGGTTTGTAGTGATAAATATAAATATTACTTACTTAATCAAATTTACCGGACATTATGCTTAATCGCCAATCTGCGATGGCAAATTTGATTATTAATGCATTCTCGTCGCGTAATGAAGTTGTTCGCTGCATTCTTCTTTATTTATATAATAAGTTCGGCTTTAAACTATGAGAGAAAATAAGATCTCACTCGGTTCAAGAAATAATCGCATAATGAACGTGCGGAAATTAGAGCTGATACCCGTATAAACACGTCTATAAAACTTGAACATGATAGGTCCGATACTTTTGTATATGACGAAAAAAAGGATTATATGTTTTGTTGAGATCGAAATCACAAATCAAGATTTGTTAACAACTGAAAATGAAAAAATGAGGGAATATGAATTAATGGCAGATGAACTGGGCAAGATGTATAAATGCCAAGTAAAGATAATTCCCTATGTGATGACTTGAGATGGTATTGCAACAACTTATCACAAAAATCATATCCGAGCTATCGATTTGCCCCTAAACCTAGAAGCGTCCAACTAAACTCGTACCCTCAAGAAGATTCTGGAAAACGTCTTTGAAAAGACACACGGATTTGGCTATGAGGATGTGGAAGACGACGTTGAAAACGTACTGGAACGGCTAGAGATAATCGAAGTTAAAGATGAATAATGCTAAGATGGTATTGTAAAAATGAAAAACAGAACGCTATAATTAAATTATTAATTAAAACAACGGAAGGTGTGAAATTTCATGATATTTACCAAATTTGTGAACTATATATTAGAAATTAAACAAAAATTGTTTTAAAAGTAGTCTAATACATTCAGAGATATTTATCAAACTTAGCAAATTCATTTGGAAATTATGTAAAATCGCCGATAAAAGTGAGAAATTTAGTAAAATTTATCAAATATACCAAGATGATTGGTGATGATGCTTAATCACCACTTTAACCGTAACATATATCATGATTAACCAATAGCGAATATATTGTGAAAAATATACATAAAGTATGTATATTTTAAACTTGTGTGACAAGTTGATTCTGTTCACATTTATTTTATAATAGAACTATTGAAATTTGCTAAATTTCAAAAAATAATCGATAATATTTTAATAATTCGGTTCTTAAATTTGGTAGATATTTCTAAGTTTAATATGTTTCTACCATGGTTTCTTCATATATATGTAATGGATATACAAAATTTAATATCTTGTACAACTATTTGTGAATTATATAATCAAATATATTGATTATATAATTCACAAATAGTTGTACAAGATATTAAATTTTGAGCATTCATATATAGTTATACGATATTAAATTTTGTATATCCGTTAGATTATATTCAGAAACCATGGCAGAAACACTTGGCATAAAGCCATGATAGCACAAAGCATTCTGCCAAGAAAGCATTTCATGGCAGAATGCTTTGTGGTGTCTATATATGTGTATTTGTGTATGCTCTTAAATGTTTAAGCTATTTGTGTTTGTATGTCTATATGTTTGCGTTATGTCCGTTTTTGTCCATATATTTGCTTCCTGCCGGGAAATAATCAGTTGATCGTTTGTTTACATAAGTTTATTATTTAAATATTTTTGTTTACTTTAAAATATAAGTAATTTTTGTGTTAGCTGCAATCGAAACAACTATTTAACTTAGTAGATTAGGGTTGAAAAACTATTGACATGTGTCAATCCAAGATCGCCTCTAACTATGGGCTAGTTTCATTATATGAACTAAGAGGAGAGAAATCACAATATATCTTCATTGTTTAAAAATGCTAAGATAACTTTAATTTTGCAAAAATAATTAAAATCAGCGACTTATAACCTCTAAACAGAGGAAAAAACTCATCATCTGTTATTTTTTAAAGGAATTGAAGCGAAATTCTGTTTAAAACAGTTGTAAAATGTGACAATTTATCAAAAATTAATGATAAATCTAGCGTTTAGAGGGCATGATGATTATTACGAATATAAATTGCAGTAATATTTTATTTTAAAGATAAATTTTTACAACAGTCTTTCTTTGGATAAATGCTAACACTCGTTATGAAACAGTAAATATTTTCCACACACATTGTTTAGAAAACAAAAGAAAAGTGATTGACAAACAATTATTTTATTGTATAATAGAGCATCATAATTCCACTAGCAGGAGAGAAAATTCGACTTGATATCAAGCATATCAATCGACGATCAAGATACAACGATTGTTGATCAAGATATCAAGGATGTTAATTTAGACGTGGTATCCGATTAAAATTAGCAAAACAATATCAGTTGCAAAATAGTCTTTGTTAATTGTAAAAATCCTTTAAAATCATCACGTATTTGGTATTATTTGAAACAAAATATAATCAAGAATTTAAGTATATCATAATTTTCTTTATCCGATGAAGAAAAAATTAATAACTTGAAAAAAAATGCAAAAAATTTAAATATGCAAATTAGACATAGATTCACAATTTTTATTGTTATTATTAAGATACTTAATTCAAAATTCAAAAGCGATATCAGAGCACATATAGCTCACAAAATCCAATTTTTTTCTTGCCGAAAAATTAAAACGCAAAAAATAATCGGAAACCCATTTTTTTTTTTTTGTATAAAGGAGAGTGGAGTGCAACGAAAATCGAGTAAATTGGATTGAGTAGCGCAAAGTATTAATTAAAAAAATTGAATTAAACAAAGGATAACTAATTAATAATCCTATAATTTGATTAAACTAATTCCAAATTTCATTTTAATTGTTTGTTATAAGAATAAAGATAAAAACAACTTAAATTTTAACAGAAATAAGTCTTGCCAATATTTCTATTAAGAAGTATCCTATACTTACACTTGACGACATCATCGGAAGTCAATATTGAACTATGCTGTGTGTTACCAAGTTTTGTGACTGTATTAACGGGCACAGAACAGTCGATGTTAATGTAAAAGGTAATAGCGATAGTAAGAACGGCGTTTATTTTTATGTAATTGTACTTCTGGGTTTCAGT
Organism: Androctonus mauritanicus; assembly: GCA_011317285.2. NCBI lineage: Eukaryota > Metazoa > Arthropoda > Arachnida > Scorpiones > Buthidae > Androctonus > Androctonus mauritanicus. The sequence continues at coordinate 4,955 of WUQG02438424.1, forward strand.
TTTCAATTTCGAATAAACATTAATGCAATTTCTTCGTTTGATGGTTAATCATGCAGCCTTTCCAGAACGACTTAAAATTACAATTCTTCGCCAATTTAGAACACAGTACAATCGCTGGAACATCCAGATTATCATTGTGCATCTTATCATCGTATATTTTATAGAGGCGCAGATAATTTTATACATATTAAAATCATGTTAGTATCGTAATTTTATTGGAAGCTTATAGTTTATGTATCAAATCGTCATTATTTTAGGACAATTTACTGTAACGTCGCGAATAATTTGAATTCTTTGTTTCATCTGCGTACTGATATAAATGAACTTCGACTGCCCGTCGATTCCCGTCCTCCACAATCCGGCTGACCCCGCCTGCAGGGGTGGGCAGCCTGTGGAAGGGCTTGTTTCGCCCCGCGACTTAGTATTCTCATTGAATGGAAAGTGACGTCATCTGTTGACCAAAAAAAAATGAACTTCGATTTGACCGCATGGAAACGCTTTGGTTTTCTGTTCTGGAGGACACAGATTTGAGTCTCGGGTCCCACTCCTTGAAAATATTTATCATGGGATCCAAGCCGGGCCAATCCTGTCCTCTACAATCCGGCTGATCCATCCGCATGGTGGGCAGTCTGTGAAAGGGCTTTTTTTAATTATTTTTTTTTAATGGAGGTTCTAGTTGGGGACTTTTCCTCCGATCGCGAGGATTGGTTCGAGTATGGTGCGAGGCGGACGTGTCCGCCGCGCGGTCCGGTGTCTGTATGGGGTCCCATCGCAGACCCTAGTGACGGATTTGGGCACCGCCAGCAGCCCCGGTTCCGTATAGGGACCCGCGAATGAGACCCCAGTGACGGACGCGTCAACCACCGGATGATACGAGATGACCCCTTTAGTCGCCTTTTACGACACGCGGGGTCGGACGGTGGGTATATTCTGACCCCTACCCACAGGAGAGGTGAAAGCACTTGTTTCGTCCCGTGATTTATTCTTCTTCAAGAATGGAAAGTAGCATTACCTGTTGACCAAAAAATGAACCTCAGTTCTCCTATAGATTCAATACGGACTTCCTATCGTCAAGTATAAGTCTTGATTTCTAAGCTAAATTCTTTGTTTCAAAAATCAGGAATAAATGATATAAGAAACCGTTATAATATGTAAATGACGGTTATTTTTTTTTAATTTTATTCGTAAAAAATATCCCTTTTCACACACATTTAATTAAATTATAATTTTTCGTAATATCATTTATTATTTAAAACAGTTCAATAGAGAGAGAAATAGGAGATACTTAATCCTCTGAAGTATCATATTTATTAAAATACAATATATTTAACGAAATTTTAATAATCTGTGAATCTTCTCTATCTCAGATTATTATATATCTGTATAATAATATTGAAGTTAATATACAGAATTAAAAGAAGTAATAAATATGAAAAAATTATTTATTTAGTTTTTTCCCATAAAAACTGCATCAAGTGTTATAAATTAGATTCATTAAAACAGATTAATTAGTATTAAAGTTAAAATGCAAACATAAAAACTTTTTGCAGAAATCTGTTAAAAATTACATTGGTGGTTCAATATCTGCAAGCTTTGGGAAATAACATTAGAAATATTACAGAGAGAAGATTGAGAAATGAAACTGTTTGAAGTGTGAATAATTGGTGGCTCAATTTGAGTAGAATTGAATGTGTCCAAAAAACTCTCACAATCTAGAAGAAGCTCGCTCCTGCATCTAGAAAGAAAAATACTACAGTTTGCTCAAAGAGTTTCATTTATACTTCAGATTACGTTCTAAATTATTAATATTTTTAAGAAAATAATTCTTATTATCGTCGCAATTTTTCTTCAATCAGAAAAGCATTGAATTAGTTTGGCATATAAGATATTTTATTTTTGTACAATATTTCCATTAAGCATATTATAGTAAACAACTTAATAATATTCGTTGAAATATAAGCTATAAAATAAGAAATAAATACAAAATTATCTTAGTATATGTTATTGAAAAAAGAACATTAATCGAACACAAGAATAACGATATTTTACAATAAGATGTTCATTGATTATTATTATTACTATATTCGATAAACCACTGAATATAATATAGCTTTATGAACAGCATTAATATAATTATTGCATAATTTAGTATAATTTAATAATACAATATATTATTAAATTAAAATATAATTCAGTACTGTATAATAAATAAATTATGAAATGAATAAATTCTGTAATTTATGTATTAATTTACTAACGCAGATTGCTAAATAAAGTTAGTCTGCATAATCCAAATTGGCATTTAAAAAAATTTGGAATTTTTTGATATATTGGATTAGAAGAGAGATTATGACGATAATATCCTTATATTTTTATCACTAACTTCAACTTTTATAACAATGTAAACTATATTAGTATATAAATGTTTTTTAAGTGATACTTACCCAGAAGGAGAATGTGTGATTCTATCGTAACAGTTTTTATCTTTCTGATAATGCGATGATTGTATATTATCTGTTAAAAGAGATTTTTCTTTCATGAAAAATGATATTAAAATCGTCAAATTTTCGTTAAACGATTACAGTATAAACTATAACAGTAAAACTGTAAATAAAAGCAAAGTAAAATAATTTATATTACCTGAAATGTAAGGATCTTCCAATTCTACTTTCACTGCATTTGGATATGGAAAGAAGGGATGCGTGTATGAGCCATTATTTTCGCTCATTATTTTGCTATAGTTTGCAACCGCCTTTGAGGAATGGTTGGATGTTATCTCAAAATTTGTATCAGATCTCATATATTGATCTGAAATGTTTGGAATGTCAGATGATTGAGATTCGTTGCATATAACCGGTTGCATGTAAAGATCCTGATGAGAATATTGCTCTAAGAGTTTTTCATTTAAATGACTGAATGTTTTATTTTGAAATTTACTTTCTTGCTCTTTATATTGATTTATATTGATATAAATACCATTTTTAGGCAAAATTTGTTTAATACTAAAATGATTAGCTTGGTGAGATTTCTTATCTTCGTATTTTCCAAGAGAAAAAGTTTGGAATTGCGATGTTAATATTTGAGGTTGAAAAAGAGTTAATATTGAAGAATTATAATCAGTAGATTCTTGGATTATCTGTTGAAAGGAATTACTTGGTTTTTCTAATTTGTTCTCTGTTAGAATAGAAATAATGTTAATTATTATAATTCCTTATACATTAACTAAAATCATGGTACTACCTGTGCTCGAAATTGGAATAATGTTGGAAATCTTATCAGTATTTTCATTGATTATCTTCGACACATCAAATTTTGGTATTTCCTTCAAAGATTTGTGATTTTTAATTGGATATAAGATATAAAGATATGAATAAGTATTGCTTTTTGCCTTTGAAGAGTCTTCATTGGCCTGAATATAAAAATTTCTATTGCCTTCATGTTTCCTGAATTGATTCTGAAACTGTTAGAGGTAAAAATATAATTTTTAATTGAGAGTGAGTTGTAAAGTTAAAATATGTTAAGAAATTAAGAAAACGATTATAATTATTTACGAAATAACTCATTGAAGGAATATTGGCTTGCGAAGTCGTTAAAAGATGGGACAGTACAGGATATGATGATTTCGTGTGTAAATCTTTACGTATATTTAAAGATGGATTTTGTTTATTTACTGATTTAGCCTCTGTAAAATTTAATTAGTTAAAATTGGGTCATTTCTATTCAAACATAAAAGAAAACACTTACTGTTGCGATTGTGGTTTTTAGCAGTAGTTTCTTTAACTATATGGCAATCACATATCTGCTTATTATTTCTTGATTTTCTTGTTTTCATTTGGTCATTTCTTATTTCAGCTATAGCAAAAGCATAACAATTAAAAAACATATTTGCTAACTATCAAACAGAAATATATTTGTTTTTTTTTTGTCAACAGATGACGCCACTTTCCATTCAATAAGAGTACTAAGTGGCGGGGAGAAACAAGCCTTTCCACAGGCTGCCCATCCCTGCGGAGCGGATTGCGGAGAACGGGAATCGAGGGGCCGGGCCCAGACCCCATGATAAATATTTTCATGGGTGAGACTCGAGACTCGAACCCAGGTCCTCCAGAGTAGAAAGCCGAAGGGTTTCCACGCGGCCAATCCGGCCGACCAAACTGAAATATTGAAAAACTTGGCATTAATAAAAAAAAAAATAAACGTTACGTCTATTATTTTTACTCGAGATTTTCCAAAACAATTAGATTATTACTTTCATTTATCTTAGAATAATATTCGGAATACTTTTCATTGTAATCTTATGCAAAATCAAAAGCAAAAGATTTTTTGAATAGACCTAAGAATTTGAATTTTTTTTGTTATTATTATTATTATTATTATTATTATTATTATTATTATTAGTGTATATAAAACTTTCTAGAAAATGCAGAAAATTAAAAATAGTTTAGATGTATCAAATTGAAGGCATTTGTAATTTTTATTGAATATATAGAAATTTTACATTATTTTGAATAAAATCAAACAACCACCAATCTCAAGTTTGACCCTAGCGTTATAACTTTAAAAAATAAAATAATTTAAACTATAGATTGCTGTCTAAATATATTACGTATATCGAGATTATTACTCCGTATTTTTAGCAATTTAAGTAATGCATAAACACACTAAATCACCTGTCGGCTACTCGTTTCCATTTATCATTAAATATTCCTAACATTTTGGAAGCAGATGCAGGCACTCGTCTTCGCTTATGATATTGTCACGATTTGAATGATTTATGTCCAAGGTAGATTTCCCATATGCTCATAAGGGAGCAAGTTCATAGAGATAAATGTGAACACACAGAAGCAACATCCTTTCTGTGTGATGTCTTGAGAATAAGCCTCCAGAGACGGCCGTTGCAACAGTTCATTAATTTAGTTTCCTTTTAGAAACGCGTGACGGTATTCTAGTTCTTACCCACAGGAGATTCTATCATTGATTGATGTTAGCGATTTTATCGATTTTTACCTTAATACTAATTATAACATTTTTATCAATTACCAAAGTTAGTAATGCACTAAAATGCTTTCTAACAAACGTAGTAACAAGTTTTATAAGATTAAAAAAGTGTTAGAAGTTGTAAAATCCATTTATTGGACTCTATTTGGGTAGATGATCACTTAATTTAATTAAAAATGCGCCTGCAGTTGCTCTATTATATATGCACGATTTGTTTTTTGATAATGATTAATAGCAATAATGTTTTCATTAATTTCTTATTCTTTCCTCGTTCGATTGAAAATTAACAGCAAAGCGACGTTTCCTAAATTTATCTGTTACTCGTTCTGATTCTTTAAATGCGAAGAAAACAAACTTCTTGGTTTTATCTTCTCATTAAAACAGCATTTTCAATGAACCTAGTCAATCGTGAACCAGATTCATTGAAACAAATGTGGTAACAAATCTTTTCTTTCCTTTTTATTCTGATAATACGATAGATTTCTGATTGTACTTTATTACTTAAAAAGATAATGAAAAACAAAAAATAATAAAATAATTTGAAATTCTCTCTTAGTCCATTTACAGTATTTGTTGTATTTTTGTGCTATATGTGCCATATATGCCTAATTTCTTCAATCTATGTTCGAGAGTATTTAAAAAACAATTAACTTAATTAAAAATAAAAAAATTATATTACAGTCAAATCTCGGTTCACGAACTTAATTCGTTCCTGAAGGTCGTTCGTAAATCGAAACAATTTTTCCCATAGGAATTAATATAAAATGGATTAATCCGTTCTTGTACCCAAGACGATTGCTTATTTAAACTTTTAACAACAGTATTTTGTGCACAAGTTCTTAATATAAAATCAATTGAAACCATTAAATCTATCACAAAAAACACTAAGCCTATCAAATATAGACGAAAACTTAATTTAGTTTTATCGTATCTGTATGGACGAGACTTGACGGCATAAGTAGGAGATAGTGAGAAAGTGAAATGTTATTGTTTTGGAAAGGGATTCTTTTTCTTTTTTCTGTCTCTTGGCATTACTCGACTCTGCTTCAGACCCACTGGGCCTCTATCTCACTAAAAAGTTGTCCAGTGAGATTTGTTTTTGTCTAAGTTTTAAAATGTTTCTAAAGTGACACATGGCATTATCATTGAAAATGTTCATGTTAACGGCTTGCTTGTTCGTAACTCGAGATATAGTACGTCATCCGAGACGTTTCGTGTTCGGAAAATTTGTTCTAAACCGAATTGTTCGCGATTCGAGGCGTATATGAACCGAAGTTTGACTGTATATGTACTTTGTCATCGCATATTTAACGTTTATATTTAGTCTGAAGAATTATACAAGTTCTTATTCCAATTCTAATTATAATTTAAACGTTCTCTGTAAAAAATCATTTCCATTTTCATGTAGCGAATATATGAAATATTAAAATATGCTTATTAGTTAAAATAAAGCAAACTTTGCTGCATTTCTAATCTTTAACTAGTTCACTAAACATAAACATAATCAGTAAGTTACTTGATAACTCAACATATGAATAATCCAATAAAGTAATGAATATAAAACACTAAAAGAAAATCATAAAATGATGATATACAAGATTAAAAAAATCAGTTATAATAATTTTAATATCGCTTCAGGCTACTTTTCGAATGAAAAATGAGGCGTATTGTGCTGCTGCCGTGTTTTCCATCAATAATTTTTGAATTTATTATTAAGTTTTTATGACATTCTGTAAAATATATTCTGGCAATAAAGATAACCTCGACTGAAATCTCTCCATTTAAGTATATTTTGACAATAAAGATAACCTCGACTTCATCAATTTTACCATCTAAAAATGGCAGAGGTTCAAAATTTTCTGGTTCCCCGAATGGAAGTGATGTAGAATCCAAAACAATGAACATATTCGAAAATTATGCAATCAATTCTTTCTATAATTGTTTGATATATTATCATCCTTCATAACTAAATATTTAAAACATATTTTTTTGAAAAGAGTTATTTAATTTCCAATCGCTGCTTTCATGAATTAAATAATTTTTTATTATTTTTATTAAATTCAGTTGTTAAATTTTTTTCATACAGTATTTAGAAACGATCTATTAAGTGTGAAATAATATAATGAAAAACAACCAACTAATTATATTTTCATAATTTATTTTTTAAGTACGGTTAAAATAATTTTATATAATTTAAAATAAATTTGTGTTAAGTTAAGATAAATATAAATAAACATTAAAATATATAGTATAAATAAGTAGTGTTTTATGTATGACATTAAAAAGAAACCATCATCTAGTGCAGATGTGATTAACATTAAAGTCGTTAGTTAGATAGATAGATAGATAGAGAGAGAGAAGCGCAATGATTTGCGCCACCAGATGCGCCAAATCGGCCATTTTATATCCTGTTAGATAGGGGAATTCTCATTGCGTTCATAGTTTTTTAGGTTATTTTTTAAGAACACGCCTTTTTATAGTGATATAAATTATTCTAATCGAACAGAAAAGGATCATAGATTCTTTCCTTTGCCGCAAGATAAAAAAAAAATGAAAAGAAGAAAGAATTGTTTCTTTTGCATATTTTACGCCCCTTTCCAATCAGAGAGATTACTAAGGAGCGGGACCAGTTCCAACCACGGGCTGCATCCCTACTCGTGGAAGGGGACCTGATGATAAACGACGGGATCGCTGGGCAGGCCCAGCACGTCGAAAAAACTTTTTAGAAGTTACAGACCCGGGACTCGAACTCCTCCTGTGTGGCAAACGACAGCGTATCATTCGACTATCCGGCTGCTAGAAAGAATTGATCACAAATTATTGGAAGGGAAACTTTTCTAAATACGAACTTCGTTTGTTCGTTTGACTTACCTGACAAACGAAGCTAGGTAAGAAACTGCAATCTGCCAGGAGGAGCTACTTTTCTATATTAAGTTATTCGGCCATCTACTCTCTTATATTGATCACGTTCCCCCAACCTGATCAACTATGCAGTTAAGTGCGCTTACTCAATTCGGAAGACCCATTTTCTCAGCCCTAAAAACTTTAAAGGAATCAAAAACTTTATTTGTGTATTTAAAAATCAATCACTTTTAATTATTTCAATACAACAAATAAAACTAACATATTGGAATAAAATATATATTTCTCTATCTTAGAAACCAAGGATAGAAAAAAAACAACAGATTGATTACAAACTCATAAGTTACAAGAAATGCTGATTGATTAAAAAGTTAATGTGAAATTTTGCATTGTCTGGAGCTGGAAATATTTTCATAGTCAGGTTGATATGAAGTAGCCAATGGCAGACAATCATCCAAATGATCATTTGAAATTTGGTTTCTTGATTTTTTTATGACGTTCATATTTGAAAAAGCGGATTATGATAAATATGTCTATCCGAAACAACAGAATTTTTTCGCGAAATATCAGTTAATATTGGAAACTTTTCATTTGTTAAGTTCTAAACAATAGAAAAATTATTGATTTGATAATTTTAAGGAAAAATAAATAAACAATAGCAATACATTTAAAGAGAATTAAAAATAATACAAAATAATGATAAATAAATTATTATGTTTTTCAGTTTTAATTAAATTTCTAAGGAGGAATAAACAAAAAGATCGACCAAAAATCGCTCCGCGATCGACGGGTTGAACACCTCTGTTCTATAATATTTATTCTAACTTAAATTTTTGTTAATATACTGTATATTAATGTTATAAATACAGTATGCGCTAAAATATACAGTACTGAAATGAAAAGACAAACAATATTACCTTGTTGGGATCTGTTGGTTATTTCTGCTGAAAGAAACTAACATGCACA
>WUQG02438435.1:0-13779 GCA_011317285.2 Androctonus mauritanicus
AATTGCTAACTCGGACAATTTTTTGGGGGGCTCCCAAGTAAGTGGGGGCCCTAAGCTATAGCTTGTGTAGCTTATACATAAATCCTGCACTGTGTATCATTATATTTTCGTGTTGAATATATCTTACCGAAAATATAAATGTGAAATACGACCAAATTCTCTATCTCAGGTTATTTATTTAGCGTGTTTATTCAATGTATCTTGGCAGAAAGTACTGATATTCCAAAGTATTGGGGTTAGAATGAAACTTGGCACCGTTTTAGATTTCTATTCTTTTGGTGGCCAAACAGACTAATAGAATAGAACTTGCCCATTTTTTTCACATTTATGTTTTTGGTGAAATATATTCATTGATATATAATCATTTGAAAATCATCCTATTTTGGTTCCATTCATTTATGGGCGCAAATGTAAACCCTATTCGTCCTTATTAATACAAAGGACCGTCTTTTAAATTAAGTATTACAAGAGTTATACATTTTAATCTTTCATTGTTAATCATTCCAAAATAATACTTACTTGTTAGATATGCTTAGAGAGTAGATGAATAGTTCTTTGAAGAACTGCTTGTTATCAATTATATTCTACTTTCTATTAATTTAAATTTAATACATGTTATTTATTTAAGTGCGGTAGTTTTATTTCTAATAAATAAAAATTATTTTTAAGAATTCAATTGTCGATATTTTAAATTTATAATATTTTTAAATCCGTAAAAAATAGTGCTCACATTCTCATAAATATTTTGTTTTTACATACTTTTCAAAATAGTATGTTAATGTTATTGGTAAATATAAATCGATTAAAGCACTAAAAGGTCTTTAAAAGTTGTTCTTCATCAGAGCTCTAAAAAATAATCAATAAATACCGATTTTCATCTAGTTATTAAATCTGATATACTTATTTTAATTTTTATTTTAATATTAAACCTTTAATAGGTCTGCATCATATCCTTGTAGGGGCAGATTGTTAACTTTGGGGACCTACCGAATTAACCTAAAATGCCAAATGGTGAGAGCTAACACACTTTAGAAGAACTAGACTACCATTTCCATTCCATGTTGCCACATTATTTGCATAACTGACAAATGACAAAGTATATTCTGATTTTACTGACTACCGACAAAGTCGTATTTACTATTTACCGTCATTTAAAACATTAATATTTGATATTTTATTCAAATCCAATAGTGTTGCAAAGCAACGATTTAAACTTTATCTAGGTACGAAAATATTTTATATAATTTATTTTTTCTTAAATTTTTAATTTAAATTGTTTTTATTTTTATTTTTTGATCGCGAAGGAGGTTCTTTGATTGAATGGGGTCCTGGGTTGCAACCCACAAAGACCATTCCTAAATCCGCCCTCTGTATCTTTGATGATAAGCAATTCTACAAATTTTTTTCCTGGTATGTAACGATACAATACATTTTTATAATGCATGATCACGGATGTGCTTGATTTATGTTAAGAGAGGAGCTATGTTAAAGTATCTAAACTTTTTTCTGTATTTTATGGTTAAATAAATAATAAAATTAATAAATGAAATTATTTCATCATTTAACTTCTAAACCTGTTTTATCATCTTATTTTTCATTTAATAAACTTTAAAATCTAATTTCGTATATCTGTGTGTGTATATTACATTTATAAAATTTTTCGAAGAGTCAAGTGTATCTTCATTTACCAATTTGCAATTATTTCTATTCCTAAATGGAATAAAAGAGCATATGAATTAGGCTTGTCCTTTGTCAGTCTCTTATCTGCATCGATATTTGTCTGTCTACAAATTTGTCAAAACGATACTTACAGTATCACGTAAATATTATCAAATTTGAATGAAATTCGTATATAGTAGAGATTACAATTAATTTATACATTAAAATGTATAAATATTTATAATAATCTAAGTATATTTCACTCTAAAAGTTGTAAAGATAATGCAGGAAAGCTGAATATTATATCTTGTCAAGGAACTTGTACCTTGTATTAAGACAGCGTCATTTAGTATCAATGATAAAAAATAAAATTCTTAATAAATATACGGAGTAATCTTATCATTTATCTTCAACTATCTTTAATCTTATCCGCAATTTCTCATCTTTATTTTGGATAATTAAATGACTGGGCATTTTCAAACAGATAAAGCTACAGAGCTAATTAATGTTATAATTAAAAATCCATTTAATGCACTTCATTTATGGTTGTATACATAATTACAAAATATTCATTCTTCAAAAATTTTTCGCAATCCATCAAACATTGGCTCTTGACCTACACTTTGAGAAGCGTTGTTCTAAATCATTCATTCGATTATCTTATATTAAGATTGGCTCTGAATCACAGACCTCTATGCTCTGAATAGGCCTATATTACAAGATTATCTCAGTGATTTGAATGTCCACCATTTTTAAATGCAGCTAGAGGGTTAATTGATGTAGCGTCAAGAGCGCCAAGATTATCTTTATAAATAGAATATAGCCTTCAAATTTCATGAAAATATGTTAATTGTTCAAAAGTAATTAGTGGAAAACACAGATGGACTCAACGATAATCTTATAACCCCCCATTTCTTTCGGAAAATAAGCTAAAAATTGGTATACTTCACCAGCTTAAATAATGTTCTTGGATACAATAAATAATAATAAAAAAAAAATACCCGAGAAGGTGAATCCAGGTGCTTCAGAGTGGAAATCCAAAGTGTTTCCACCCAGCCACTCCGACTTAGGTGAGAACTATTAATTCTTTAAAATTTTAATATTTTGTTTAAATTTTTTAGCCGAATAACCATTAATTTATTCTAATGCATCATTATTAGTTTCAAGTTACCTTATTTGAATTTAAGCTTAAATCTGAAGTCAGGTATACATTCAGATTGATATCAATCGTATATTGTCGAGGATGGATTCGTGGTAAAGCAAGTGCACACCATCTTGCGGGTTCAATTCCGAGTCCCACAGTTCCAGATTTTTCAAGAGGGGATCGAGCCCGATTCACTGAATTTCATCCTTCAATCTTCCAGTTGATTAGATCATGGCATTGGCCAGTCCGTGATGGACTCTAAAAATAGCCGCTGCCAATATATATTCCTTATGTGATTAGGCAGCATAATTCAAACTAACTGGATGGAAATCGACATAAAATCTAGAAAGACTTTGTCTAATCTTTCTAGATTTTATGTCGTTTTCCATCCAGTTAGATATTAAACGGAAGGTTCTTCCAAGGCCGCTATGATCTGCTCACATCCGAATTGGAGTTGGTTATTAACTACAGGATAGGATTCATTTGACAAGGCTCAGGTCCTCCTGAAAAACCTGGAAGTATATCTGTTTCGATGACATAAGATTTTCTATTAATAAAATATATAGTCTTAATAATATTACAATCGATATTTTTGAGAAAATTGAAAATATGTATTAATCGAAGTATAAACTGCAACAACTTAAAACAATTACAAATAACATTATCTTGAAAAACATCTAAATCGAATTATATTAATAAGATTGTGTAATTAATTTTAGCTTCGATAATATTAGCAATTGCTATTTATTGCGACGATGATTTTATTTAATTAAATTTAAATATCTAGTCCACAATGTTTTCTTATTTCGAATTAAGAAAAAATTTCTTAAAACATAAAGCTGAATTTTTATGATTGTCTAATAGTCGACATGAAATATTTACAAAGCTTTGTCAGCATAAATACTGAAATCACCGGATGAATATGTAACTTAAATTTTAAATTCGCTTTCAAATTTTTGTGATTTAAATATAGTTAAAAAAGAATGCACAGTATTCTCTACAATTTTAATATACTGTATATGAATTAAAAATTGTTTTGAATTATTTAATTTTAACTTAATTATATATAACTTTTTAAGTTAATGTTACATTATTAATAAGTTTTTTTTATAAAATTAAAAAAAAAAAAAAAAATACGTCTTTACAAATTTATAATAGGTGATGTGGTGCATCTTGAGATGTATTCATAATACCAACTTTGAATGATAATTTCATTAATTATTGAGAAAAGTTTCTTCTTCTCAGTTATGAAATTAAAAATTTTCAGTTAACAAAAGAAATAATATTTTATGATAATTAAACAAACAGATAATTTATTAAGAAAAATCCAGTCGATCAATTATTTCTTCCAGGTAAAATGGAAGACGAAAAGTTAGAGAATGAGAAGTTGAAACTGGATTGTAAAGAGAAAGTAATTGTAGATGCTGTTGCTGCTGCCTTAAATAAAGAACGTTTCGTAGAAGATGTACATAATGAATCAAATAATCGTCCAAATAATTTCCGACATAATGAAGCGAATACAGAAAAAGAACAAAATTATAGTAAGCGGGATTGTTTCATACTAGGCCTACCTGAGTTTACGTATGAATGTAGGTGTTTCTGATGATGGAGATTTCGTTCCAAATTATCCTAAAAATCTTTCGCTTATTATTATTTCTTAAAAATGTGAAATATTTATTACGATATATCAATATGTTATACAATATTTATGATATATATGTAATTATAGAATAAAAATAATAATTCGTATTATATCAATTATAAACGGGAAGTTATTACGAATTTGTCTTAATATTGTAACAAACGTTATCAAAAATATTAAAACGAAATCAAAACTATCATTTGTTCTTTTTATGAAAATCAAAATAGCGAAATACAGTTGAAAAAATATTTTGAATAAATGAATGAAAATTTCCGATAAAATAAAATCCCCATTATCCCCATTACTGTAGTAAGTTGCCTGTTGTTTGTATGTTTGTATTTATAAATTTTAATTATTCTTTTGAATGATTGAGATGTAAAATAATTGCTTTTCAATATTAATGAAGCATAAATATTCATCTTTTCCAGAATATTTACACACAACATGGATATCATATTAAACTCTATGTGAGAAGGGATTTAAACAGTTATCAAATTTTCATATTTGGATTCTCACTTAACAGTTGGATTCAGACTGATATATTATGATAAGCTGTATAAACTATTAGAAAAAGAACTGGTTGTATTTTTTGAGATAGTTTTCAATTGTCAGATGGAAAAAATTTGATTATTAGAAAACTTAATATTTTCCTCATGCCTGGTTCTCCCCTTCAAAAACATGCTAAAAAGTATGAGCCAACAGATACCATTATATTAAAAATTCATCATAAATAAAATATTTATTAAAAATTTTTTACATTTTTAAAAGAAAAATTGATAGAAAATCAAGATTCACACACAAACTAGTATTAGAAAAATAAATCAGCAGTAAAATCTCATCTTAAGAAACCATATATGTCATAAGTTGCATTTTGTACACATTTAGTTCTTTTAAAGGTTATTCAACTTCTAATAATCTTTCAGTCTATATTAATTTTAAGAAATAATTTAGATATGAAAATCATATTGAAAAATTTTAATAACTATAATATTTTATTTTGCAGAACATTTAAAAAATATCACTAGTCGAGCACTTTACATAAAACATCTCTGATAAATATCATTCAAAATTTCTTATATAAAAAGCATTAACTGAATGATAAGTAATTTCAGAATGGATTTTAAATGAGAAAAAAATTTAAAATATATATTCATCATTTTGTAACAATATATTTATTTTTGACTGAATAAAGAGTTAGTAGTTAAGCTCTGTTTTATTTTTTTCTAGTTTATAGAATTTTAATAATAATTAATTACTTTATATTTGAAAACATCATATTTTTTTTAGAAAATATTTGATATAAGTCTAAAATTCTGTTCTCTGTGAAAATTGTAAAATTGATATATTTGTATATTTTATTTTTGTTTTGAGTTTTTATTTATTTTTTTAAAGTAATAATCATGAGCAAAGCAAGAGCTGTATTCTCACTAATAGTTGGCATGAATATTTGACATTTCATAACATATGCATTCAAGTAACCATATTGAACTTTCTGTAAGGATTTTATAACTTTATTAAATACTTTGCAATTTTTTAACAAATAATAATAATTTTATATAGAATATGTAAATCATAAAATATTTGAAAGAAAAAAAATGTATAGATTCTTTTTAAACTATTTTTTGATATTCCTCAAGAATAACAAAATTTCCAATTAACATTCGATGTTTTTGATAGTATGATTAAATGATTAAAGAAATTATCTTCAATGAAAATGCACTGATCTGGAGAAACAGTTTATTATAGAATGTTTCAACCTACTTTTAAGATTTACATCAATTAACTACTGACAAACAGAATGATTTTATGTAGATAATGTACATAAATCTTTCTATCTGTCAGTAGTGCAGCTGAAGAAGACTTCACAATTAAGCCAAAAACATTGCTGAAATAATTTTTCTCCTGATCAACTCTATTTATTTTTATATATTAATTCTATGTCAGGAAGTAAAGAATGAACTAACATTTTGTATAAAATAATAATTGTTGAAAAGGATATCCTATGTTTTAATAATATAATTAATATTTATTAAATCCTCAATTTTCAAACATATAAATAATTTTTTTATTTCTTATATTATAAAGTTGTTGCTATTTTTTAAATAGATTCTCTTTTGGACTATATTAATGGAGAATTACGTAGGGGTTACTTATTAGAAAATGATGAACAGAGGTATACAGAGAGGAGAGAAAAATTTTACATATTTATGAAGATTCCTAGAGAAATAGAAAAGGTAATTATGCATTTTTAATCTATTATTTATTTAATTATCTGTTTACAAAATGAATATAATTAACCATGAATATTGATATATCAGATTCTCTTATTATTTTTTAATATATATTTTTTTCAAAAATGCTTAATTTCTATATTTGATTTAAATAAAGATATAGAACATAGACCATATAAACATGAATCAGAAATGTTTCTTTTTGAGATAACACAGTGTGTAAACGTATACAATTTACTAAGCCTATTAGTTTCATGATGGCTATAATAAATTGTGATTTGCAATCAACTATAACAAACTGTACATTAATTGCAATACAGTGCAAGCTACATATTCTGGGACATTCTGTGAATGGCTAGAAATAACTCATGATTTTGCTAAATGGTTTAATATTGCTTTGCATCCAGTGGGGCATTTTCATGTCCATTAAGGCCACCTACACCTGTAGTAAGATCAGCTATCAGGTAAAGGATGGGGTTCAACAAGTTGAGCCCAGATCTTTCTTGAAAAACTGGAATTGTGGGATCCAGGAATTGAATTTGGATTTTCCAGAGAGGAAACATATATTTTCACTGTGATCATCCAGACAATCTTTTGCAGAAATTATGTATTAATTTATATCATATATAAATTAATACATAATTTCTGCAAAAGATTGTAATTCTGTAAAAAAATTTTATTTTTAATATCTCATATTAATTTATATTCTCTTTAAAACATTTAGGATTTTTCTTAGTGAAAATTCTAAGGAAGGATGAAAATATTTGAAATATAAAGTGGAAAATTTTGATATTCCTATATACTGTACATGATTTTAATTTATCTGTTATGGCAAATACAAACAATAAAAATGATTTTGATAACAAGAAATAGAATAACAACAATTATTATTATTGTTATTCTATTTTCTAGTTATTGTTTTTATAAAAAATAAATAATATCTAAATAATATTATAGTTAGATATAATCATAGAGATGTTTATTTTATTTTCTCAATCTTCAGAGATTAAAATTTATTTTTTTTGATGTATAGATTTTATTAGTCTTAAAAACTAATAAAACCAAGGAATGCTTTATTTTTGATTAAGATTTTTGTTTAAAATATAAGAAAAGGTAAGGTCAGACTTTAAGAAAATTATTTTTTTAATTCAGGAATTTCTTTAACTAAATGCAGTTAAAGATATAATAAGTATTAATTACAATGATTTTTTTATTAAAAGAAAATTTAAAAAATTTCTTTTAAATATAATATATTCATGTTTTGTATTTGTTTTATAAACAATGAATTTTAATTAATTAATTAATTAATTATTATTTGAATAATTTTTCAGAGGAATACATTGTTTATTAAAATATTTTCAAATTATATTACAAACTTTTAATTAGAATCTATTCTACTGTCATTTTTATTTCAAGTATAAATTTAACTTATAACAATCTGAATGTATTTTTTATTTTATGCTATTTGTAATTTATTTTTATTTTTAAACAAAACTGAAGTATGATGTTAGTTTCAAAATATTTTATTAAGGAAAGAGTTTTTTTTAATTAGTAAACAATTTTAAAAATTTTCTTTTCAATGTTTCTGCTTTTTATTCTATCATTAAATATATAAATATCATTTTTTTTCATGTCAAAAATCCAATATATCTAAATTAGATATGAAATTAAACTATATACGGTGGTACCTCAACTTACGAAACTTTTCAAGATATGAACTATTTTCATATCCCATTTTGGCCTCTAGATGCAAATTTATTCTCAAGATATGAATCATGATGCTTTTTAGTATTATATTTGTAAAATATTTTCTATAAGTTCCATATAAAAATATTCCAATTATTTTTTGAAATATGAATATATAATTGTTAATATGATAAAGACTGCCTATTCTTGATAATATTAAAGATCGATGTAATAATTATTAGTTATACTAGTAATTATTATATGGATCTTTAATATACTAATATGTAATTACTAGTATAAACTAGTAATTATTACTAATAGATCTTTAATTAGTTAATAACTAATTAAAGATAGTATATTCTTTGTTAACTAATTTTTAACTGGCATTGCAAGTTAAAGCCTAAGAGACAAAAAGAAGCAAATGATGACAACAAATTGAAACCTGAACTACAAAACAAGTCATAATAAAATAGATTTTTTTTTATTTAATGGAAGATGATTTTTATACAAAGCATGTAAAACTAGATTTCAAAAATAAAAATAATTATTATACATAAATGCATATTTTTTTAATTGTTTTCAAAATTTCTAAATCTGGGAATGGATTAATTGATTTCCCAGAAGATGAAATGGAAAATTGGGTTTTGAGATACAAACTTTTTGAGTTACAAACAATGGCCAAGAATGAATTAAGTTCGTAACTCAAGGTACCATTGTATATGTGATATTTGTCTGTTTAGATAAAATGATTCATGTATAGAGAACAAAATGAATTCATTTTACTATGAAACTAAAATAATTGAATATAATCAATTAATCTGAAAAAATATTATTCATATATTATTCTGTTCTTCTGTCCCTCAGTTTTGTTAGTTTTTTTTTCTTTTTATATTTCAATATATTTAAGCTTATTTAATATTATATAATGAATACAGGAAGTCCCCAACTTATAATGATCCATACTTATGACTGTAATTATTCATGACAAAAATCTATACTTATGATGATCTCTAATGATTTATAATAAATCAATGATTTTGCAATAATGGTAGCAATTGACTGGATAGCTTAATTGTCACCAGAATAGAAACATGTATTTTGATTATACATATACCTATAATTTCAAATCTTACACCTCCAGATTTTTTAAGTATCCAGATTGACCTGTTTAATCTCATCCTTCATCGGAATAGCCACTGTTACCATGAGTATGAGTGGCCCGTATGAGTATTGGTATGGCCAGCCACTTAGTATCCAATAAAAAGGAAAGTGGTTATAAATACAAAATTAAAAATAGCATCCAGGCTAGTCTTCAATGCTGTTTTTTTTTTTTTTTATAAAAATTAGATGATTTTGTTTCAGTTCAAAAATATTTTTTAAGATGTCATATATAACAAATGCAGTGAAGTCATACATAATAAATTAATTCACTTATACGAATTTGATCCTGAGCTCAGCCTGAGATGAAATTCAAATTAATGTTTCTGAAAAATTTTTTATGGATCTGATCCAACATTGATTTTATTATAAAATCTTGCTGGCTCTATCACAGATGGAGGCAGTTTGTAATTGGATCTGAAATTGATTCCATTATATAGTAATCAGCAATGATTGAGAAGTGATATTAAAAAATAATTGCTCATTTTTGTTAGAAACTTGGTTAGATTAGTTTGAATAAATCTTTCAAGGGATTCTTTTGGCAACAGTCTATGGAGGGCTTTCTTTTAAAGCCCTCCATAGATTGTTCAATATCTGTGGTGGAATCAACCAAAAGATTAAAGGATGGGTTTAACATGCCCTGCCATGCATGAATCCTTCCTGAATAATTATATTTGGATGAAATTGAACCTGGATCTCCAAGATGATAAATGCTTTACATATGGCTGACTTTAGAAACTTAAATATTTTATCTTTGTTTTTAGATTATATTTTATTTTAATTTTATTCATATAAAGTTTTGGTAAGTACAAAATACACGATTTCCTTATTTTAAAAAAATAAATACTGTTTATTCAACATAACTGTACAGCATGTACAGTACTACTATTTAAAAACATGTTGATATTTTTTAAACATAAACCTTTTGAATATTCAAGTTATAGTAATTGGGGAATATAATTGTCATTTATAATATTATGTCTATAGAAAATCATATTCCAAGTTATGATGGATTTGAATTAAAACCCAAAATTTTTAAATGCAACCCTGTCATAAGTTGTGGACTGCTGTATAAATAATTACTTATTTAGGTAATATTATTTAATTTTAATATATATTTTCAGTTTATATGGTATGGATTTTTCCAATGTATTGATGCATTTCTCTTCATATTCACATTTCTGCCACTTCGATTTGCTTTATCTGTGTGGTTTCTTCTCACTCGTTCTCTTAGAATTATGTTCAGGTAAGATAAAATTTTCAAAACAATATTTTAGAATATTCTTTTTTATCATGTTTTGGAGATAGGTTGTGAAAAAATATATTTATCTAATTGTATTAAACTTTTAAATATTCCTTCATACTGAATTCAATTCTGGATACATTATAATGCTGCAATTGTAATTTCTATATATTTCTTTTGAATTTTTTATATTTTTGTTTTTTAATACAATTTAATTTCATTGCATTAAAATACAAAAATAAAAAAATACTGTAGTGTAGAGCAGTTTTTATTACTAATTATATAAATTGATTCATATTGTAATTCTAACAAAGAATTTAAATTTTGTATCAAAGCTATAACAACATACTTGCATAATTATGATTAATCTGTATTAAAATTTATTTAATTTTGTTTCAATAGTTCTAATGCATTTTAATTTTTACTGTTTTGTTAACATCTAATTGATCATTAATTGCATTACTTAAAATTGATTTTTAAATTTTCATAATGCTTAAAAAGAATTTATAATTACTTTTAAAGTAAATATATATTTTCTTTAAATAAATATTTTATTTATTAGTGTATTTATCCTTTTTTCAATATATTTTTGAATTGAAAAATATAGGAAGGAGAATTATGTAATTTAAAAGGAAAATAAAGATAATTCAACAAATTATAGCACTTATTAGCAGTTTTAACTTAAAAACGTATTTTATTAATCATAATGTTTTCAGAATACTCCATCTTCAATAATATTTGAAATGACTACAGAATACATTTAAAAAATTTTTACGTTGGAACATTTGTAATTGCGTGTTTGAAAAATATAAATACAATAACATAAAATAACATGAATTAGGTTAAATAGATGAAAATCACATTTTATGACTATAATTAATATCTTAATGTGAATCTATTCAAGTTATTTTTAAATATTTTCTATATCATATAACCTTGTGAGTGGAACCCCTTCTGTTGTTTTTTTATTAATAATAATATCTTTCTTGCTGTTTCTTATGATTTCTAATGATTCTGTAAGAAACATTTCTTTATGACTTGTACACTTTCCGATTATTTTGGCATCTTGCCACCTTACCTTGATATTGTTTTCATAATATCTTGTCACTAGGGCCGTACTTAGATTAGCTTGTCTATGATACAAGCTAATCTAAAAGGTTAGCTTGTATCATGACAAAAAGGTTTGGAGATACCTTTTTGTTACATTTATGTAATACTCTTCATGTTGTAGGTCCCAGTTGTTTATAGGTATTTTGTAGATCTCTTGTTTTGTCATTTCCTGTTCCTTATCCTTTTTGTTTCTTAGTATGTTAAATATGAGATTTACAAAATGAAAAGTACTATATAAGTATAATGAAAAGGAACCTCCAAGACAGATTACAAGAATACTGGAAGGACATATAGAGCAAGCTAACCTAACTATGACCCTAGCGACAAAATATTATGAAAACAATATCATGGTAAGGTGGCAAGGTGCCAGAATAATCAGAAAGTACACAAGCTGTAAAGAAAGGTTTGTTACAGAATCATTAGAAATCATAAGAAACAGCAAGAATAATATTATTAATTAAAAAACAACAGGAGTTCCACCCAAATGGTAATATGATATACAAAATATTTAAAAATAACTTGAATAGATTCATATTAAGATATTAATTATAATCATAAAATGTGATTTTCATCTATTTAACCTAATTGAAATATCATAATAAGCAGAAACTCCCCTAGTGGTTAAATTTTGCATTAACTGCCAATTAATAATTATTATTTTAATTTTATACTACAGTGCCACCATCTATCAGATTAATAATTATTTAATTAAATTTGAGCTAAGATGGCGCCATCTATTATTTAATAATTAAACTAGAATTTTTGACTAATTTCCCGAAATTAAAAATTTGCCTTGGCCTGGAATCGAACCAGGAACTTTGGGTTACCATCTCGACGCCTTACCAGTTAGACTACCAAGACATCGGCAAATTTCCAATTTCGGGATGAATTTAATTTTGGAATTATCGGACCTAGTTGATAGCAGTGCTCTTGAACAGGCTGAATCTAGTACTATTCTGCCCGAATAGGCTGAATCAGGCACTATTTGGGCAGACAATCTATTATTAAATAATAGATGGCACCACCTTAACCTAAATTTAATTAATTAATTATTAATCTAATAGATTGTGGCATCATAGTATAAAATTAAAATAATAATTATTAATTGGCAGTTAATGCAAAATTTAACCACTAGGGGGAGTTTGTGCTTCTTAGGATATTGGATTATGTGATTTACCTATTTGTATCTCACTGCTCTTTTCGGTAATTATCTATAGCAGACACGTATAATTCAGCACAATTGAGCAGACCATTAGAGTTTTCAAGAAGAATATTTATTACAGATAGGAGCTCTTTTAGCCTTTATGGCCATCTTCAGCTTTTTACAAACTAACAAATGATGTTCGGTAGTTCTAGAACAAGCTGTTCCAAAAAACATTTTTTGCTCTTTTTCGTTGGATTACATTATGTTTAATTTAAATTTGTCCCAATAAAAATAAAAAAGAAACCAGCATACAGAAGGCCACCAACTGTCTTCAATTTGCTTAGAAAAGTAAAAAATCCCAGAAAAGAGGATGAAAGAAGTGGAGTATATGAAATCCCCTTAGACAACCTGGACACAAAGGCACGGGAGATTTGTATAGGTGCGACCGCAAGGAACCTTAAGGACAGAGTAATCGAACATAAAAGAAACATCCAAACAGCCACCCTAACCACGGCACTAGCGAAGAAAGCGTATGAAAATAATGTAAACGTAAAATGGAAGGAAGCGAAAGTAATTAAACAGATAAGCAACCTGGTAGAACTCACAGTGGCATAGAAATAATCAAAGACAGAGTAGGGGTAAATATTATAAATGACAGACAAGTTGTGGAACTCCCAAAGCCTTAGGAATATTTACTAAAACATTAATTCTTCTGACCAGTAACGGACTTGAACTTAATCTAAAGAAGTTATATATGTAAAT
>WUQG02438446.1:0-13779 GCA_011317285.2 Androctonus mauritanicus
GGTGGAGTATGGGACTTTGAAATGCTTTGCAATGCTCACTTTAATTTTACTAGGACATTGGTCCATAATGCATAAAAAATTGATGTTTAACCGTACATCTGCTGTCAAGTGCTTGAGTTTAGAGATTACTAGGACATTGATGCACCTCTTCAATTATGTGTATTTTCTCCTCAATGGAAAGGCATCTCCTTTTACTTTGTGATGCATTCATCATTTAAGCATGCACAAAGAACAAACTCTTCTACAGTAGACTGTACAATAGCATACTGTATTGTTCACCCCTTGAAAAAACACTCCTACTTACAGTTTGGACAATACAATGAATGAAACTTACACTACAATATCTGTCTGCAAAAAATATCTGTACTATAGAATGAATTACAAAAGTAAAACCAAAACAAACTTCTGAAGCGGATGAGTCCAAATGTGAAAGTGAGAGTTGGAGTCGGTAGAAAGACTGGTGGGATAAGTTTCAGTTTTACTTTTGTATTCATTCTACTTTCTATTTCGTAAGATAATGCAATGTACAGTATAACAAATTGTTCCTTTGTTGAAAAAGTTTTGCAAAGATTTCTTGTATTTTATGTATAAGTGCAAAGAAACACCCTGGAGGAATAAAAATAACAGCGTACAAATGCGAAAACGTATAAATGGAAAACATGCAAGTGGGATGATTTTACATGCAAATTGAGAGTATACAAAACACAAGTGCAAAAAACATAGAAATGAGAAACATATAAACAGGGTTCTACTGTATTTATGAATTATATCATTTAATGCAACTGAAAGATGCATAGGTTGAATTAATAACAAATTCATTTTTAAGAAATTAAATCATAAATACATCAAATCTACAGATTCCATCTAAAACATGAAATTTTTATTAAAAATACAAAAATTTATTTTTAATAAACTAGATTCTAAGTGAATTATTATTTTAAAATTTGAAATTAGTAAATCTAATTGAAAATGAATAATTTACATATTTTAACTACCAGATCTTTTATATTATTAAGACAGTTCATCTTTTTAAGACTGATATTTTAAACATTTTATTTATATTCTGCAATAGTATATTTAATACTTTAAATTTTTGACTATAATTTAATTAATTGTATGAGTATATTAAATTTTAAAGTTAATTAATAAACTGAATTTTGAAATTAAAGAGCATGAAGTTGAATCAATTTTCAAAATATTGAAGAATGAAAATAATTATGAATCTACTTCCAAATATCCTTTATTCTGGAATAATTAAAGTTAAGGGAGTAAAATGTATGTTTTCAAAATCATTTTTAATACTATAACCTATATGATGAAAGTCATAAAAATCTATTAAATAGATCTATAGTTATTACAAAGAAAAATCTGCAGACTGAATTCTGGTATTTTTAAATTTTAAATTGAACATTAATGGCTTGACCATCCTGTTACATTTTATAAAAATTAATTATATAATTCAAAAGTCGTAAGGGAGAAACCTTTAGCATTTAAACATCCATCATTTTTAAATGGTTACAGTTAAAGAATTAATTGACATAGCATTGACATCATCTTCCTAAATTTTGTAAAAAGCAAATGAATAGTTTAGGATATATTAAAAGAATATCTTAGAAATTTGAACAACAATCATTTTTAAATAGCTACAACTAGAAGGTTAAACAACATGGCATCAAGGTGACCTTTAACAATAAAAACATTATTACCAAATTTCATGAAAATCTACTAATCCAAAAATTATTAGAGGAAAGATAGATAAATAGTAACTGTCAAAACTCATTTTTTTTTTTATAAAATAAGCTAAAAATATCTTAAATCTTAACTTTTCTATTAAATTTTTTAATTCAACTTAAGTTAGATGTCATATGGATAATTCTATTTCTACAAATTTAAAAATAAAACATTCATAATCCAATGAATTTGATAGATTAAATAATGTTAATGTAAAATATATCATCATCATAACTTAAAAATTATTTTGTATTCAATTATCAGTATATTTTCTTCAATATCAATCTGCTATCAAGCCAAGTCAGTACTGAGTACTGACAGCTAACAAGATTATCAAAACTAAAGTTATAGTCTTATAGTGAGCAAAAAAAAAATTTTTTTGTTTTCAAATTTGAAAGCATTTTTAGAAATATAACACAATGCAACTGACAACAATATTCAATTTATCTTAATAAATGAAAATATCTTGCACATTAATAAATAATAAAATACATTCCTAAAAATTATAAAAAATTTTTCTATTATAAAAAATTAGTCATACAAAATAGGTACATTATCTTTGATTTTCTCAACAATACCATATTTTCTAACTTTAGCCATTCATGACATATTCAAGACTTATGCCTCATTGAGAATGTGTATAAATGTATAGCTCCTTTCAGAGTGTGTTCAATGTTTTCTCTAAAAATATTTTATAATGAAAATAAATCAATTTCAAAATGTTTTTCTGCCAATTTTTTTCATATAATAAAATATTCTTGAATCTAAACACTAGTAACAACAACTCTACAACAGGAAAAATAGGCTTTATTGTACAAAGAAGTTACAGTGGTAGCACTTTCGATTAGAAAATCCTCCTCAGCCGCATATCCATTACCAAAATGAATACAGTTAGTTCGATAGAACGATAGAAATTCCAAATTTGAAAATGCGTTGCTAAAACAATGTTCAAACAGCTAACTAATACATCCAAAAATATACTTACTATATCTGAAAAATTACAGAGCTAACAAAAGTTTAGTATAATCTATATAAACAAAAAACACAGTTAATTATTTATTTATACAGTCAAAATTCAATGGCGGTTATTCGGCTGCATCCTTCTTTTTTTTTTTTTTTTTTAGTATTTATTTTCATAATTTTATAGGAATTATTATTCTAGATTCATTATCAATATCCTTTCTTCTACTGCTATATAGTGTGATACTGCCAATAATATATTGACAGTAACTATTGGCAAGTTTTACCAGCTTGTTGTAAATTAATTATCTGCCTAAGCCTCTTATCTGTACTTGGTAAATACTATATGACAGCTTTTAAGCATGTAGAAATTCATTATTCTAAGCAATCTTCTTGATAATAAATTGGCTACTCTGAGTTCTTTTCTCTAAATGTTTTATTTTGTACCTATAGTGCATCATAGTCACATTCTTTTTATCTGAATAGGAAGGGAATTCCTATTCAGATAAAATAAAGAGGTAATCTGGATTTTCTTTCTAGATTACCTCTACCTTCTAAGGAATCTTCGCATAAATTTAAAGACAAAGGTGAAATACTTATACCTGAATCATCTATTGTTGATTGCATTTTGATAGCTAATGAAACAAAAAAAGATATACTATTACTGCAGGTGTTAGTGTTTGTTCAATCGAGAAATGCACTTAATAATGTGACCTCAGAATTAAGATTATATTCTCAGAAGATAGATAAGTAACCATTATCAATAACTGTCTTTATTTTGGTTCTATAATCATAATTCCAAAACACTGAGAGAGTCTTAAAAATATTACATGAATCTCATATAGGCATTGTAAAAATGAAAAATTTAGCAAAATCAACAGTATGATGGCCCAGGTATTGATGGAGATATTGAAAAGGAAGTTAAAATGTGCACAGCATGTAGTAAAGTAAATCCAGACCTACTATATCAATACATTTCATGGCCATCAATTAAAAAACCATGGAGAGAATCCATATGGATTTTGCCAGTTTTAAAGAACTTCTAATCATAATTCATCACTTACATAGGGGATTACACAATCCAAATATCCCTAAACTAGCTCAAACTCCCCTAATGATTAATTTTTGTATTAACTGTCAAATTAATAATTACTAATTAATTTATACTATGGTGCCACCATTTATTTATTTATTTAAGCCCTACATAAAAATGCAAGTGTGGGTACCCTGCTCTTCCAAGTTGTAACTTGTGTTATAACTTCTAGCTGCTCTGTTCCAGAAAGATCACAGTGATTTCTCCATCCTATATTTCGGTAAAAAAATGAAATCCTGCTGTGGCACATTTATATATATCTTCAGATGGTAAATCACCTCCAATATATTTAGCTATCAACTTAAGATCTTGTTTTTCACATAAATAAGTTAATGTGAGTAGAGATAATACCTCAACGTACTCTCTTGATCTCACCCTCAGACAACAATCATTTAACCTTCTGATAGAATACTGCCATTGTGTATTCAATAAATTTAGATATGATGACAATCCCGACGAATACAACTGTATTCCATATGTGACTGAAGACACAATAGATGCATAAAACCTCAGTCTCATAACATACAGTATTTATCAGATATATTTGAAAGATATCTGCATGTAAAGGCTGTTTTTCTTATTAAAAGTTGGATCAAATATGAAATATGAAATTTATAAGACAATTGACAATCTAACACAATTCCTAAATCCCTATGTGATTGAACCGGGCTGAAAGCATCAGTGCCCTCCTGTGGATTATGTTTGTTTTCACCATTTTTTCAATTGAAACACCATATATTCCATCTATTGGAATAATTAATTATTTAAATTTAGGCTAAGGTGGCACCATTTGTTATTTAATAATTAAACTAGAATTTTCACTAATTTCCCAAAATTAAAAATTTGCCTTGGCCTGGAGTCGAACCAGGAACTTTGGGTTACCATCCCAATGCCTTAAGCAGTTAGACTACCAAAACATTGGCAGATTTCTGATTTTTTAGATATATATAATTTAGGAGTTGTCAAACTTATGCTGATAGCAGTGCTCCCAGTGTAAATTTAGTTTCTAGTTTAATTATTAAATAACATGTTGCAATCTTTGCCTAAATTTAAATAATTAATTATTAATCCAATAGATGGTGGCACTATAGTATAAATTAATTAATAATTATTAATTTGGCAGTTAATACAAAAATTAATCACTAAGGAAATTTGGGCTAGTTAGGATATTAAAGAACTTCATTATTTTGTTGTCATAGATGCATTTTCTAAATGGCCAGAAATTTTTGACACTTCTGCTAATCAAGTATGTAAAGTTTTAACAAAACTGTTCAGTAAATTTGGATTTTCTCAAGTGTTGGTTTCTGACAATGGCCTACCATTTAATTCTTGGGAATTTATAACATTTAAAAAAAATAATATGGTAAATCACATTAAATCACCAATTTATCACCCAGCATCAAACAATGCAGCAGAAGCTATGGTTAAAAATCATAACCATACCCATGGTTAAATTTAAAGAAATTCATATTGCAATATCCTAAAATAAACTCAAATCTGAATATTCAGAGATTCTTATACAAATATAGAAATACACCACATTCAGGTAAGAATGAGATTCTGTTTTATTTATTTCTAAACAAAAAAGTTAGGAATGTTCTTGCATTCCTTCACCCAGAAATGATTAACAGAAAACTGAATAATAAAAATTTAAAAAATAAAAATTTAAGAAAATTTCAGATAAATGATTCAATTTGGTTTAAAACCTGGAATAAAAACAAACATCATTGGTGTTTAGGCAGAATAAAGAAAATTTTGGGACAAAATGTTTATTTGGTTCTGAAAATTCAATCATCTAAACATGTCTAAAGAACTTTATAATCAAGGGGATATTGATTTAACCTTGATATTATTAAATGCAAAAGCTAATGAAATAATTGAAAATAGCTCAAGAAGTAATCCTGACAAATTGAGGATAATGATAAAAGAAGATATCTGCTTAGAATATGAAAGCCACCATTAGTATATTCTCTGTAAGCATAGAGAATAACTAGGAAATTTCAATTTTTTTTATTCTCGAGATTTAATAATTATGATTAAATTAATAGATTTAAAAATAATTTTAGTATTATATGTAATCTTAATAACAGAATATTATCAATTAATTAATTAATGTAATTTCTAATTGTAGTGAGGAAGTGTATTATAATATAATTGTAGTGAGGAAGTGTATTATATACAGTATTTACTTATAATTTTAGTAAAGAATTGTGTGATGTTTATATTATTGTGGTGATAGTGAGACAACAATATTATATGTAATAGAACATGAAGAAAGGACATGCTGCATATATTGTGTTTGTCTGTCTTATAGAAAGTTTAACCTGAAAAATTATCAGTACAATAAATTTTATAATTTTTATATAAGGAATGTATTTTTTAAGAGAGCACAAACACTCAAGTACAGTCAAGATATGCACAGTGATCAAAAGATATTTGGTATTTGTCATATATGCTGTGTCTGTCTTATAGGTGCTTGACAGTTTCTTGAAACAATTTTTGCTTCAAGATTCATGGCATTCCCCAACTTACAACCTTGAAGCAAAAATCATTAGATGGGCCAACAATATCATGAAGAGCTATAAACACACAATAAGTAGTACATATGAACCAGCACTTAGACGCCATGCTAGGACACCAGACAAGGACGAAGTTTTAACAAGCTACAACTTTAAGAGCCTTTTTTCCATCTCTGAAGCTGGAGACTACATGTCTATTTTTTACCGGTTCCTCCTCAAAAATGTGTTGAACTCAGATTTGATTCTCCATGTTCTTAGAGAACTTGCCCACCTGTTATGTTACAATTCCTTTTTTACATTTAGAGGGAAATTTTATAGACAAACTGTAGGTATTCCTATTGGCAGCCCCCTAGCTGGTGTCCTAGCCGAGATTGTGATAAGAGAGGCCAAAGAAAAAGTTTTCAAAGATCTAGAGCCATCTATTAACGAATATATCAGATATGTAGACAACATCCTAGTAATTTGAAAACCAGGCAGCAAAACAAATATTCTTACAGAAAGCTTAACAAGGGAAGAGTTTGGCCTGTGTCTAAAGGAAGACCAAAACAACAAAACAGAAATACATTTCCTTGATATCAAACTTAAAAAAATGGCCTCTTGTTATAAAAATAGCATATACAGAAAACCTACTTTTTCCCCGGTTTTTATTCTGAGCTTGTCAGATGACCCTTTTAAATTCAAAAAAACTGCCTTTCAAACGTACATATGCAGAGCCTACATCTACTGCACCTACATATGCAGGGCTACTTAATTGACTTCAGAGAAGAAGTGGAATACGTGATTGAGCAAGCCAAAAAGCATGGATATACAGAAGGCTTTATCCTATCGATTAAGAACAAAGTTGAAACTTCTTTAAAGAATTCCCAAAAGGCTCAGAACTCACATAATATAGAAAGACAACAGCCGGTTGAAACAGATACAAATAAGTATATTGCTGTTCCTTATGACTTATCTAAATATCCAGAAGTTAAAAAAGTAGCCCAGCTTACTAATAAAAAAATAGCAATTGAAAGGAATCCTAGAACATTCACCTCCCTTAGAAATAATAAGGACAAAGTGGATGATAAACAAAAATCAGGAGTTTACTGCATTCTTGTAAAGGATAAAGACACAGGTCAAGAGAAGAAGTACATAGGATACACAGGACGCACATTGGCAGAGTGGATTTTTGAACATAAGAAAGATATTAAAGAAGGTAAAATGTCCACAGGATTCATTGAAGAGTGTTTCACATTTAATGTTGACCCACTATGGGGCAAAGTGAAACTGGTTAAGCACACAGAAAACTGGAGACAAGGTTTAGTCCGCGAGACCCTGGAAATCGCGAGAAGAGGACAATCTGAGAATCTCCTTAATAATAGGAACACGGATGAAGTTCCAGCCCCGTGGCTATTTGCGCTCAAGACTTATAAGTAGTCCTTGAACACTATCATCTGGAACCTTGCCTCTGTAATTTATAGGACCAGTATTTTATTTCTAATTCTTCTATTTTAGTGCATATACTTTAATATTTAACACAATATATGTACAAATTATTGTAACTCGTGTTAAATGTGACGTATTTTGACGTTCGAAAAGTTTTGTATTATAACCGATGTATATTCTAGAACTTAACGATGGCAACATAGCCGAAAACATTTGTTTTCTGTTGCATTAAAGTTTGTATGTTTTCCCATTACTGCGTTAGTGTGCTTTTAGTTTCTAAGGATTGATTAAAGAGATTAGCAGTCTCTTTTAGCATTTATATTCAAATGTTTAAAAGTTATATTTTTATTAAAATAACTCCATAATATCACAGTATCGTTTAAATATTCTCAACATGATTATATTATTAAAAATCTTTAATCTTGAAATACATGATGAAATATTGCTCTCCACAATATTATTTAGAATATTATTATTATTAATTAAATTATAAAAAATGATAAAATAATGAATGTATTTTAATTATAATATTGCTTTCATAAATTATTCTCACCTACTGAAAAATATAAATTTCTTAAACTCTTCATATCTTTTGCAGATAATATGTGCAGTTACAGAATTTATTCTTTATCATTTGGGATCATTATTTATTGAAAATCCACCAATTAATCTACAAACAGTATTTCAAGATATGTCAAAAACTATTCCATTAATATTTATTTTAAGTTCTGGATCAGATCCTATGAGTTCATTACTTAAATTTGCTTCTGATATGGGATTTTCAGACAAGTATGAAATTTTTAATTTAAATTATCCAACAATATAGACAATTAATTAAGTCATTCTAAAATTTTATACTTGAGTTGATTAGATAAAAAGTCAGTTTTTCTTCTCTTTTTATAGCAAAAAGATTTTTATAGATTTATTAAACCTTTAAACTGCTTACACTTAAATTCAAATAAAAACACTACACAGCAAGCACTTTTCGTAGTGTAGATTATTTTATTAACATGTAATTAAAGTTTTTGGCATATAGCCATCATCAGGTTACACAATGGAACAGAATGTTATAATTGAACTTTAAAAGTTTAAATAAAAAGAAGAATAGTATGTTGTTATGATTACAGTTTAAGCTTAAGCTTAGGATATTAAAACTAATAATAAACCAAATATAAAAATAATAAAAAAGAAAAAATGATAAATACATATAAATACATAAATAGGTTTAAAAGTTTAAGAAACTATTACATCATATAAATTATGTATCTATAATCCGGCATATGGGTTGATATCAAAACAGATCTTTTAGATAACAAAATTATAATGTTATCTGAAGACAGATGTCTCCATTTTATTTATAGTATATAATCATGCTGAAGAAAGTTGTTGAATCAGCTTTTTATTTAGTATATTCTCTACTTCCTGCTTATAATAATTTCTAAGGCCTCTATAGTCAGAGCCTGGTTAGGAGTATTTAATGGTCTAATAAATTTTTATTGTTTCCAGTTTATCTGTAAATCATTAGCATATACTTTGACTGACAGTGCAGTTGAGAGTCTTCCATTGGATATGTTACATTTGTGTTCATTCAATCTTTGAGCAAGTGTTCGTTTCGTTATTCCTATATATGCTTCTTTTTGATTGGTGTTAGCATTCTCCACTGGTATTTTATAGATCCTGCTTCTCTCCATGTCTTTTATTGAGTCCTTATCATTATCAACAGATTAAAAATTGTTGGTCCTCTTTTAATTGCTATCTTTTTTGTTGCATTTTTTTGCTATCCATATTCATGATGATAAATTTTCTTAAGTTGTATGGTAGTGGCATACTTTGATCTCACTGAGTTTAATATGCTCTTCAGAAACGATTTTTTATAGCCATGATTTAGCCCCTATAGTGTTGATGTATTTTAATTCATATTCTAAGTCTTGATCTTCTGTACGATATGTTAGCACTCTTTTGTAGAGGTGTCTAAGTGCTGCTCTCTTGTATGGAATTGGGTCATGAGACCAGTTGGGGATTAAAATCAGTTCATAGGAGAGCTTCCTATACACTTTTGTCTGGAAACGTTTGTTGTTTATACTTATTAAAAGGTCCAAATAGTGAATATTATGTTACTTTGTTGTTCTAATCTAAGAGAGAGTCCGTAAAGTTCTATTGTAAAAGTTTTTGCAAAGTCTTCTAGCTTTGAATTATCTTCTCAAATGGCTATGATGTCATCTAAAAAATCTAATATAAAACTCCAAAGCCGGTTGGAAGTGGGGTATAAACTGATCTTCTAAAGATCTAAGAACAATTTTGGCCAGGGGGCAGTCATTGGACTATTTATTAGCACCTCTGATGTCTGCCTGTATATTTTGTTGTTGAAGATAAAGTGTGAGCTGTAGCACATATTAAGTGCTATATCCTTTAATAAGTTGGCAATATTATGCACTTGGGGTGAATTCCCCAACATAAATCTGTAAAATGCTAAGTATGTTGGTTCTGAGTGGAGAGAAGGATATAGACCATCAAAGTCATACATTGTGAATACGTTGTCATTACCAAGATGTATGTTATGTAGCTTTTTTAGTATTGAGGTGTTTACTAAGATTGACCTGTTGGATTTTCCTAGTTTTGTGTTACACCATTTGGCAAAGATTCTTTCTAGGTTATATGTAAATGATATCCTTTTATCAACTACCAGTCTTGCTGTTACTGAGTTTTTATGAGTCTTAATGTATGAACAACCTAGGACAAGCTGGTGCATTAACTTTGTTACATTTCCAAAAATCTGGGAATAATTTATGTCTCCTAAGTATGCTTACTTTATTTGCTACTGCAGATGTTGGGTCTTCATTTAGTTCTGTAATGTCACTTTGGATGATGTAGGAATTTAGGAATTCATTATAGGTTTCCCTATTAATACCATCTTCTTAGTTTTGTCTTCCCTGGTTATGGTGTAATACATTAAAAAGAAATCTTTGAGTGTATTTTCAAAGGTCAAAGAATTAATTTATTTCTGCATTCATAAAATATATTTAATTAGAGAAGCATGATGGACACTGCACTGTTTCATAAACCTCTAATGTGTCAAGTATACTTGTAGTAATAATAGTGGAGATCAGTTTCTCAAAAAATTTATTCTAAAATAACACTTTCCTGCAATAAAACATTTTTGAGAAAAAATTTCATCTTTAATTTTACATAGATTAGATTGTAAATTGATTGTACATAAGAAAACAATAAATAAAAAATTATTATTTTCTTTTTTTTTTTTTATAAAAACTTTAAAGAAATAAACATCATGCATACTATTAAAACAGTTAAATTAAGAGAATTATAAATTTTGAAGGTACTGATTTATTCCCAACAATTCAGAAATCATATCCAGTTCTTCTTTAGTTTAATAAGAATTAACATTTAATGTCTCTGCAATAAATCAGTAGCTTCAAAAATTACATCTCTTATTTTAATATGTTCCTTTTATATTAATATAATAGAGATCAGATTTTTAAAAAGTTTTAATTATTATAAAGTAACATATGATGTCATTTTTGAGTTGTTTATTTTTGTAGGGGTTTTCTTCAGATTTTATTTTATGTTGTGACTTTATTTGCTATTTTTATTTGAACGTCAAGTGTTTATATGATGTATCGTGACGTCATGCATTCCCCGTCCGCGAGTTTTTACCTTTTTGTAATTTTATTTTATCACTTCTGTTTTTGCTCTATTATCATGTAACATTAGTATTATTATTATTAGAATTCATTATTATTATTAATTTGTGCGAGTAGTATTTGTAATGTAATCTGTAAATGTTTGTCTTTGTCTAATATGACGCCATTTTTGAGTTGTTTATTTTTGTAGGGGTTCGCTTCTCCCTCTTCAGTGTATTCATTCTAGCTGAGGTTGGCCTACTGATAAGGTCGAAAACGTTTAGAGCTTTGTTTTTGTGTGCATTTTTTGAGTGTAACAGGATGGCTGTACAGTTTGTTTCTCTCTAATAACATTTGAACTATATGGATAATATTTGCAAAATTCAACAATGACCATTAAACTCAAATTTGAAATAAGATTTATTAATCCTGTAGACTTGTCCGTTTAAAATGGCTTAGGATCAAACTTCTGAGATTTCCCTATAATAACTATAGAATTATTTGATAAATTTTTATGGCATTAGACAAAGAGGCTCTGCTATTGAAGATGATTTTTATGAATATATTTTAATTCCCTATCTTTAATCATTCCAAAATAAAGAGTATATCAGATAATATGTTATTTGATTCTTCCAGAATTGCTAGTTACAGTATATGTATAGATTTCTATCCTTGTATAAGAATAAATTCTATTAAATTCTTATAATTCATTTTACAGCATTTCCAATTAAAAATCAGTCTTTACATAACAAAAAAGTATATATTGTATTGTTTTTAATCATCGATGATTTTTCAAAATGGCTAATTTGATTCTTCAGAAATGCTTTTTAGTTACTGTATTTTCTGATAAATAATAGAGTAAAATATTATGCAAAGAGCATAAAAGAAATTTTGGATATTATATAAAATAAAAAAATATTGCATAAAATACCATATTATTTATACATTATTTTGGCAGAATGGCATTTAGTAAACAAAGGAATTTAAAGTTGTTTCTAAGTGATGAAAAACTTGCAATTAAATAGCAGCTGGAGGAAGTAAACGAATATTTCTGACGAAGTCTGGAAAAGACAGGATGACATCATAATTATAATTGCTTAATAAAATACTGTAATGCGAAAATAAATAATAATTATTTAGATATCGTGATTCGCGGCAAGACTATTGTTATTCTTTCCAGAAATTGCCTTTCAAAAACTAAAAAATTATTTCTTATAACCAAATTTATATTTTCGAGACAGTTTTAAAAGACGCAATTAATTTTAAATGGATCCAAATTAAATTAAATTTTGCAATATTTATAAATAGTAATTATTGTAATCAGTTCAACGCAAGTTATAACTTTCTCCTTGCGTTCAAATAAGTGTACAAATTGTGCCTTTCTGCATTTTATATTTTTCGCAAAGTAAAAAACAAAGTTTTTAAAAAATAAATGATTTTTTTAAAAACTTTTTTAAAAAATAATTTATTTTTTTAAAAAAAGCCAAAATTTCTAATATTGTTTAAAATCTTTTGTAATTATAAGAAGTTATTGATTTATTTTATATGAATTTGTTTTCAATTAGTCTTACTTTGATCTGCATCACTTTTAATCATTTTCTGTAGGAAGTGAGGCTTGCAAGATCATTATATAGTTCGTCTTACTAATTAGGTACTTTGTCATAAAATCTTTGTATATCTTTTAAACCTGTAGATTTAATTATTTAAAAATGGTAGACATTCAAATTATTAAGATTATCACTTTAATAACTTTTAAACTAATTGTTGGATTTTTATGATATTTAACATGAAAGTCGAGTCATTCAATATAATCCCGATGACATACCAATTAATTCTTTTATCTTCATCTATTCGAACTTGGTTCGAAAATTTTCTTTACTACTGAATTATTAAATCGATTACTATGAAATTCAATAGAAGGTCAGGTCACTTTCATATAAAATTTGAATTAACTCTGCAATTTCCTCTATTTAAAAGTGACAAACATTCGAATTTCTGAGGTTTCCTCCTGGTAGCTATTGAAATATTTGATAGATTTTTATGTCATTCAATCAACATCCTTGCATTCAATATAATAATTATTTCACTGAAGGTCACTTTGATGGCGTACATTTTAATCTCATGCTTATTTTATTCTAAAATGTTGATAGCATTTGGAAAATAGAGGAATAGATCTCAAAACTTTGTTTCTTTATGATTGAAATGGTTCTACCATAATGATATGTAATGAAAAGTAGTTAAAATATATAGTAGGCCTACACATATAATGGGAATAATTATAAGAGCTCATATTCCACATACTCAAACCATTATATCTAAAAGTTGGCCTATTTTCAATTATTTTTATTATGTTTACACCAGTGGTTTCCAACCTTTATGCTACTACGCCTCCCTAAAAAAATTTTTTTTTTCC
>WUQG02438457.1:0-13779 GCA_011317285.2 Androctonus mauritanicus
CATTGAACAAAATTCTATATCGTATTCGTATATATCATTTGTAGATTTCAAATAAAAAAGTAACATACATACATAATTTGTATTTTATAAGTATATAGATTATCTGCTTCTTTGGATTAATAACATTCATGGGCACATCATCTTCAAACGACTACATGTTGAATAGTAGTGTAAATGAAATCCGCTATCAAGCGTGACGTCACTCACTCAACACGTTCGATAGTAGTGCTATTTTGAAGAGCTTTCTGTTTGTGTAACGTGTTTGCACCACATGATACTCTCAATACTTCTCAACTGTTACACAACAGTTGGGTCTGCTGAACGCAGCCATTATGTATGTGGTCGCTGGCGATCTGAGGCCTTACTCTTGAATTTTTCGAGTTGCCAAACGAGAAGTATTGAGTATATCACGTAGTGCAAACACGTTACACAAACAGAAAACTGTACTCTTGATATTCAACTGAATGAATGACTGACACACACACACACAATGTATTCACACAATGTATGACTGACACACACACACACCAGAATTATATGAAAATTTAGAATATCTGGATCATTAGCAATAATACAATCCAAATTCAAAATTTTTTTATATATATACAAAATTATTATTATTATTGGAAACAGACCTAAGTATTGCTAAATTGTAAATAGTATTTTTCTAACAATCAATTCATTTTTATTATTATACTATACAATATGTCTTTCTTTTAAATCTGATAGTTTATTTAATAACAAAGAAAATATAGTAGTAAATATTCTTAAATAATTTAAATACATTTATCTTTGGTATAATCTCTGAATACTGATCTTTAATTTTTTCCAAGTGCTTTAATGTCTAATTTTAATTGAATAAGATTCTATTTTTTTTTTTTATTTTATTTTTTGGAGAGTACATTTTTGATATTTTACTTTAAATTTGAAGTTACCAATAAAGGAATCTATATCCAAATCATAACACACAAAAGTTTTTATATGTTTATAGTCAAATATTTATAAGAGGAAATTATATATCCAAGTATTGAATTTTGTCCCTTATTTATCAAATCCATAATTTAAAAATTTCACCACATGAATATCCAAATTCAGGGAGTGATGTGCTATGTATTAAAACTTATAAATCTAAGCAACAAAAATTAACATATAATATTACAGTTTTTATTTACAAATCATATGATTTTGATTTTTATACAAAAATTTTTTTTTTTTTAAATAATAATCAATCATCTGGATCTAATCCATATTTTTCATGCATTTCTTTGATGGTAACACCTTCAAACATAGCTATAAAAAATATAATACAAGTTAGAATATTCTTTTGTGATCAGCATATAAACTTCAGTAAATATAAAACATTATTACTTAATAATAATTTAAATTGTCTTTGAATTTTTTAATCATGCATCTCTTTTATTTGTGAAGAAAAACAACAGACAACCCATATAACAACCATGCATTATAATAAACAATCTATTCAATGTGGCTGGTAGATATATGCTATTGATATCTACCAGCCTGCCTGAGTTGAGATGCAGGATTTTTACAGCTGTTTAGAGTATGGCAGGAATTACACTATTAATTGGATGTGTCCCATGTAATGAATGATACTCACACTGAGCATTAATAATGTCTGCTGTAAAAACTCAGCAGATCTGCTCTTTTGTTCTATATATGATTTATTTTTGTACACCATAGCTAAGAGAAATTAAACAACTTTTAAACTCTGAAAATAATTTATGTACACCCTGTATATTATGTTATTTCTATA
Source organism: Androctonus mauritanicus (assembly GCA_011317285.2). Classification (NCBI taxonomy): domain Eukaryota; kingdom Metazoa; phylum Arthropoda; class Arachnida; order Scorpiones; family Buthidae; genus Androctonus; species Androctonus mauritanicus. Next base: position 1,775 of record WUQG02438457.1, read on the forward strand.
TATATATATTACTAACAAAGTGGACTTGGCATTGCCCAGACAGTTTGAAAATATATAGTATATATTAAGAAAAACTTATGTTTGATTATTTGTGCATTGATTTCTTCTACAATTTCAGTTGTTCTTTAATACATCCCTCATAATTTTCAGAAGGTTCACAATCTGAGTGTATGTTTACTGATCTTTGATTTAAAAAAGTTTTACTTAAAGAAATACTGAAATTCATAATGCTGTGATATTGTGTACTATGGCTACAAAATATTGATCATCTTATTGATCTTCATTGTCCTCAAAAAGAATTTTTAGTTGGAAAATTATTTCTTACTTTGATTTCATTTATTATTTCAAATTTTGTGTTTATTGAAATATTATATTATCAGACAAACTGAATTACAACTGGTAGAAATTATTTGTTCCTTTTGAATTTATTAAAATATAAAATCATGAGATCATGATGTCATTATTGGTATGCTAATTCATTAGATAATGACGACATTATGAGTTCTTATATCAACATCTGAATTTGAACAAAATCTTTTACTACATAATTCATTTATTATAGCATTTGGAATAAGTTGGCTGATCTCAATGATGTCACATAGATGGGATAATGATGTCCATGATGTTGCTCTATTTTATGTCAGAACAATTTCATTTTACAATGTCATCCACTATTGCATCATTGTGACATCATATCAATGAACTGTAATTTCATCCTAAATTTGGATGTGATATTGAATGATCTGAATGAAGGCATTTTTGCTACTACCCCAAAAATATTCAACCCCAGAAAGATCTTGATCCAAGGTAGCTTATGTTATTTGAGGACTATAGAAAGTCTCTAAATCAAGTTTGATCTCAAGAGGTCAAACAGTGCAGCTGCCTTTATGGAATAGATAAACACTGCATTTTATATGCATAGATTTCAAATTGTTAACATAAATATTAATAATTAGAAATCATTAAATTTTGTTTCAATAAAGAAAATAACTATGATTAACTGTTCAGAATAATTTTTCAGTTATTAAATATATTGTGGAAAAATGCTTCATTCAGTCTTTCAATAATCACAATTCAAATATATGAAATAACTGCAAGATCAACACTATGCACTAACAATTCAAATTTCTTTCAGATCTATGCCATCTTGCATTTACTTAAGTTATTTTACAATTAAACATATTCACACATAAAAACTCACCAAGTTTTCCAAGAACAATTTGTGCTATATCTTTAACTTCATTGTATTCATGCAATTTCTCAATATGTATATTCAGTTCTTCTTCTTTAAAACCTCTTTATAATTAATAATTAAATTCAAACACAAATAAATAATTTTTAAATGAAAAATTCTTCATTTTTAATTAAATTGTAAATAAACTTTTATTTAAAAGAATAATCACATTAAAAAATTTAAAACAAAGAAATAAAATAATTCTTCGCTTAACATATTTTCCTAGTGAATGTGTTTTGAATAGCATAACTTCTCAAAACAGTATAGAAAAAAATCCATAATATATATTATTTTATGTAGCAGTATAAATTAAAACAGTGATAATATGCATGATACAATCCTCTTCCTATTCATATATTACATTAGTAGGAAGAGGATTGTTTCTTTGTGCTGTAACATAATAAAATCATTTGAGTTGTTGAATAGTTTGCTTTGAAATATATCAATTACATATGTTATCTCTTATTATGAGATAAGAAGGAATAATGGAATATCCATGCTAGTGATTGTGTTTTCCCTAACTTTTTACTTTCTCAAGATTTCCTTTTTTGAAATTTTTTGATACTTTAAACTTGAAAAAATTTGTAAACCCAGGAACTCAAACCAAGAGCTACCCATATAAGTTATGAAAAGACATTGAAAATGCAAACTTTCATTTATCCATTAGTTTCCATAAAAAAAATCATTCCTCATAACATATATTTAATTAGCACAAACTTTTCAAAAAAACATCTTGCAGTTAATAAAACAACCAGCACTATAAGAAGGAAAAAAAATTTATTATTAGTAAGTACAAATTTTAACTAATAATAATAACTGTAATGTTTTTGGTTTTCTATGGCCCTCTTTACCTACAAAATACAATATGAGAAAGGCTGTACAAAGCCAAAAATATTACTCTCTTGTTATTATCAGTTAAATTTGCACTTACTAATAATAAATTATTGAGAATTCAAAAGTCAAAAATTTACCTACTTTCATTTCCACTTACGAGATATACAAGCACATGTAGTAGAATGTAAAGAATTATTATACTGTAAATAAATGTATGACACTTATACTAGGAAAAGTATTTTTAACCTCATTAGATTATCTTCAATTCATAAAATAAAAAAATGAGCAAGATAAAATTCTTAAAATATTCAATTTAAAAAACTTTTTTAAAATATGTTTGAATGCTAAAATTAAGTAACTCTCAATACTTACTTGATAAGCAAACCAATGAAAAATGTGAATTTTTAAAGAATGGAATAAAAACAGCAGCTGAGAAACATATTGGCAAGGAAGTTAAAATAGCATAAAAATCTTGGCTAAATAGCATAAAAATCTTATTACTGAGGAAATACTTAAATTAATGGAACAAAGGAGAAAGTTAAAATTAGAAAATAATCAAAATGAATATAAGATACAGAAATCTGGTAAACACAGAAGTTAAAAAAAGCAAAAGAAGAATGGAATGAACAGGCATGCAAAGAAATTGATATAAATATGAAAAAAGATAACACTGAAAAAGGTTATAAGAAAATAAAAAGGCAATTCATTGGCAGAATGAAGAAATTAAACACTATTGAAAGCAAAGATGAAAAGACATTAATTGAAAATGCAGAAATCCAAAAATGATGGGTACAATATATTGAAGAACTTTATCATGGAGACTTACTAGATCTTTCACTCCTAGAAGCACAAATAGAACAAGATGCTAAAGGGCCACTTATATTTATGTGGTTTGAGCTCATTTAATGCTTTTTCAAATGCATGTTAAGCACCAGGAGTAGATCAAATTCTTGGTTAAATTCTTCAAGCACCAGGTGATAAAGCCAAAGATGTAATTTTTAATCTCATAAATGAAATATATCTACTGGTATAATCCCAAAAATTTTGCTCAAAGTCTTATAATTGCAATACCTAAACAAGTTAAAACCCAAACATGTAAAGACCACTGAACTCTCAGTCTACTACCACATGTTCTTAAAATATTAATTAACGTAAGATCCTCTATTACTGTATAAAAAGAAAAATAGAAGAAAATTTTCCTGAGAACCAATTTCTTTCTCTTTGCTTATTTATTGAAAAAGCATTTGAGGTTCAAAAATCAGTTTCAATTGCATTCATAGACATTGAGAAAGCATTTGATAATGTGAATTGGAACATCATGTTCAAAATCCTCAAATATTGATTACCTTAATATTGATTACAGAGACAGAAGACTACTTTTAACTTATATAAAAACCAAACAGCAGTGATAAGTGAAGGAAATATTTCTCACATAAGAAAAGGAATGAGACAAGGCTGCAACCTTTCCCCACTTCTTTTTAATATCTATATTGAAGAAGCAAAGAAAGTACTAAAGGAATCAAAATCAATGATTTCTCTTATAAGACAATAAGATTTGTTGATGATATAGTAATAGAAAAAGACTGCAGATGTTAGTAAGAAAAAAGAAAAAGACTTACAAGAATCACTAACTAAATTAGACAAGGTGTTATATGAAAAACATAGGATGAAAATCAATATGAATAAATAAAGATAATAAACTACACTAAAGATGGAGGACATGATTTAGATATTTCATGAACTGGAAAAACAACTAACTCAAATCACAGAATTCACTTATCTTGGTAGCATAACAACAACTGATGGAAAAAGTAGTAGAGATATTAAAGGAAGGATTTCTCAAGCAAAAAATGCTTTCAATAGAAAAAGAACCCTTCTTACTTCCAAAAATATCTCACTAAACACAACAAAACAATTTCTGAAGAGCTTTGTCTGGAGTATGGCCCTATATGGCTCCAAAACATGGATTTTAGTAAAAATGGATAAATCCAGACTACAGGTTTTTGAGATTGGTGTTGGTGCTGAATACCGAAAATTTAATGGACAGACAAAGTTCAAATAATGAAGTTCTTAAAAAGATAAATTAAAACAGATCCATACTCCACACAATTCAAATTAAAAGAATTATCATGATAGGACACCTAATTAAACATTCAAAGTCGTTTATTAACATAATAGAAGGAAAAATGAATGGAAAACACCCGAAAGGAAGACCGAAAAACAGATTTATGGATAACATAATGAATGGAGAGAGATATGGGATTATTAAAAAACTAGCATATTCATACAAGTTACTAAGAAATAGCCATGCTGCCCACGAATCTTCTGGTTGAGGAGAAAAAGAAGAAGAAGCATGCAGCATTATGTAAAACAAATGCTGTAAAATTATATAAGTAGTTTACTGTAAATAACAAATTATTTACAGAAAATATTAAATGGTTAATTACTTGATGGGCATTACATGACAAAATGCTGTTCAACAAAGGTCTTCAAGTTTTTTTTATTTTAAAATACTATAATGCATTTTTAAGAAACCACTGCATGAGATTGAGATATTTAACAGCATATTATCATTCATCACAAATGTATGTTGTCTTTGTTCTTGTATAGTGAGAGCTTTAGGTGCTTCCTTCATGTTGTTAATATAACTTTGACATTGAATGGGATCAAGATGTAAGACTTCATAAAAGCATTTAGCTAAAGATTACCCATTCTTATGTTTTATTTATGGTCTTCAATTTGTTTCACATTACACAGAACTATACTTTCAGTTAATAATAAAAAAATTCTGAATAATAAAAAATACTTTCAGTTAATAATAAAGAAATTCTGACATTAAGCATAGATGTTTACTGATGCTAAAAGACATTTTCTTCTGACTCAAAGTTGCAGTTAAAAGTTTGGAATGTCAATTAAGGATCACATACCAATGATAAATCCAAATATATGCTAAAAATTAACATTTATAGGCCATTTTGTAGGTCAGCCTTTTTATTACAAAACATCGCAACAAACTGAACAATTGGTGAATTACAATCTTAAAAATATCCCAAAAATTACAAAACTTAAAAACATCTTGCAGTCAACTATGGTGCAGAAATGCATTTTGGCTTAATGCCCTCTTCAGTCTTATAACACATGTTAACTGCAAAATTTTACATAAAAATTTTACCATACAAAATCTACATATTTTAATCAAAAATAAAATTTTTTACAATTTACCTTAACTTTCTATAAATCTCCTCCAATAAACAGTAAAAAACTTCAAAATAATTAAATTATTCAAACAATTGTCAAAGGACATTGCACGTTCTCATTCTCCATAAATCAATTCTCAATTCTAAGTGGATTACCAAACATATGCATCAATATTTGACCAACAGATTATACATTATAAAGCACGACTTGCAATCAAATACATTCATATAATAAAATGGATTTTTAGACAGCAATTAAGAAAACAAAAGAAAATGAAGTAATTGTCTAATGAACTAGTAAAATTTGTAAGAGATATTACTCTTACAGTGTTTATTAATAGACTTATAGCAACTGCTTTGCATGTACTTATAAGAGAAACATTTTTATAATTGATGTTGCACCAATGATTGATGTATTGTGAAATTATTTAGACAAGCACAAAAAAAGAATCATAAAAGTGGCTCTATATTAATGCCTGTAAGCAGAAATTAGATAAGGAATGGAAACATGAATTATCACAATATAATCTTGCAGTATTGATATCAAAAACACAATTGGTTAAATATATTGATTTAACCTATACGTGTGAGAATAAGACTAGAAAAATGGTCATTATTCCTATTAGCCAATATGATTCTATGTTACAAGAATATATTAAATTAAAGCTTTATAAAAATTAATGAGGATCTAATTACTTAGTTAATAAAATTGATAGAATTCATGCATTCAGGTTAGGTTAGATTTGTTTGCATTTAATGGTACAAGGACATCATGGGCCAAACTGCCAGACACAATAAAACTTGACAAATGCATTCTTAACAAAATTATATAAAAACAAGCAAAATAACAAATAAATTTAAAACTTAACAAAATATAATGTAAAAATAGTGTAAATGATTGATGCATTAAGAGCAATTTACAAACTTCTGGAGAGTTACAATGGTTAAGAATCCAGTTTGGCCTGTTTTATTTGCTTATATTATAGGATCCATAAAGAGCCTATTTCTATTAGGCAAATGATGGACATAACAAAATCCCACTACACTGTTTAAAGAAGAAAATAGTCTATTGGTATCTTGCCAGGTTAAATATATATGAGTATACTGTTAATTTGGTTCAACACAATTCATTGAGAAGTTTATAGAAGTTGATTCCTTGCCTAAAGAAGTTATCTCTGTATTTCTTTCAAAATTTATATTCTGCCATTAGAATACCATCTGATTTCCTCTTCTTATGCCACTTTCTTTTACATGATATGCCAGAAACTTTTACCTCCTGCCATGATTAGAGATACTATCATATGCTCATTGTTCTAATTCTCTAAACTATATTATAAACATACAAATTTCATCCCAAAAGACAAACCTATAATAGAAGTCATGGCAAAATTGATTTTATGACTTAAGAAACAACAATTGATCCTGCAATTTAAACCCTATATCAAACTTTATGCCCAGTATATTGACACAAGAGGCAGATGTAAATGTGGTTTTCATTCAATTGAGAGCAGTTAAACACCTTATGGATTCTATAAATAAATCAGGAATCTACATTATACTCCCTGTTAATAAGTTAACTGGCCAAGGGAAGAGTATATCAAAATGACCTTAAGATGATTAAGGAAACAAATCAAAGAACATAAATGAGACATAAGAATGGTAACCTTAACAATGCTTTATAAAGTTGACTTTAATATCAAATAGGATCAAGCAAAGTTTGTAAGACATTACAACATGAAGGAAGCACCCATACCAAAGCTCTCGATATACATGAACAAAGACAATATACATATGTGATGAATGTATCTCAGTAAATATCTCATCTCTACTAATCTCATAGAATGCACCTTAAAAATGCATTATAGCATCTTAATATAAAAGAAAAACTTAATGAATTTTGTTGAACCAGCATTTAGTCCTATAGTGCCCAGTCAAGTAATTACTATCACTGTTTTCTATAAATTTGCTGTAAATTTTTAAAGTGTTGTAAAATTTTGTAAATAGTTTGTTGTATATAGAGTGCTGTATACATTCCAATGTAGTATAAAAAAAATAAAAATGGTTTTTGAATTAAATGTTTTAAGAATTGCATCTTGTTCTTTCCTTTATTTTGTGAATTGAGAATGACCTAATGAGATTGAAAGTGTTTTTCCTAATATAAGTATATTTATAATACATTATAAATAAATTATTGTTTTCTTATTGTACTTGTTTTATTATCTGTCATTAAATAAACAGCTGAATTTGAGAATGACGTTTAACACCTATTATGTTAAATAAAGAATTATTATATTTGTTTTAATTACAATATACTGTAAATTTGAATAAATATAGTTATAAGCTTGATAAATCAAGTTTTAATAATAAAAACATATATATTGTCAAAGATTCACAATTTCATTTTATTTTGTAATTTAAAATTTAATTATCAAATTATAAATTACTAAAGGAATACAAACTCTTCTCTCAGTTGTTTAATCTGTTCATCATATTCTTTTTCTTTCTTTTTTAAATTTATGATCTGTTGCTTTAAATCTTCCATATTTTTTGTGTTATTGTTATTCATATCTGAAAAAAGAAAAAATTAAATATTCAAGCTATTTCAGATTTAAAAGAATTTTATAATTGTTAAGTATATCAATATATAATAAATTTTACAATAAATCTATACACCTTTGATTATATACTGAATAATGATTTGAATTTGTCATTATATTGGAGAAGTACTGTAGATTCTTTTAAACTAAAGATCCTTTTATGTAAAATTTTTTAAGGAATTTTATCAATTCAATTTCATCAAATTTTAAAATTTTATAAACAGATGCTTCAAGTTTTTAAACATAATTTGTATGCAAGGTTTGTTCCTAACTTAGATACTACTATTATTTGGCCTTGAAAAGTACTGAAATTACTTTATTTACTGTGGTTTATAATATATTTCATAATTGAATTAATAAGAAATTTCTTATTTCACAAATTTGAATAATAAGTTCCTATTTATAAAGCAAGGGTTTTTTTGTGTAATCACCATCCTAATATGTTAACTAACTATGTAATTTTTACATAATATTGATTGCTAGAACATTCTGTTATCATATTGTTTAAAATAATAAAAGAATTTTTAAAAATTTTTTTGAAATTCAAAAATGAAATTTCATGTTCCCAAGTATAAATGTTCATAACTAGAGGAGCACTATACAAGAAGTATTTAGCATTCCTGACATTTTGAGATGAACCGACCTGAGGCACCATAAACTATCAAAGAGCTCAAGATTGTGTGACTATATTAAAAAAAATAAAAATATATGATTTTATTAAAAATTATTATAAATAAAAATAACAGAAAATATATGGTATTTACTATTATTATATTATAAAAAGAATCAAATAGAAACTCTTTCATTTAATCTGCATAAAATCATTAAAGCAATATCATGCAATAATGCAAATTAATGTATTAAGCAGCAGATAATAGCTTTTTTTGCTGCTTAATACAGCATAAAAATATGTCAAGGACAAATAATGCTAAAAACATTATGATGGCTATAGCTGACATGATATATCAAATTAATAAATATAGAAAAAAACTTCTACAAGCAAACACAGAAATATGCATGCATATTCAATAACATACAGGTAGTCCACAACTTCTAACAATGATAAAATCAATAAATTTTGTACTAATCAATGTACAGTGGCAGACTGGAAAATTTTACAGCCCTGGCAAACTGAAATAAACTGGTTCTTATATGTATGAGGTGTGATCAATATATAATCAGACAGTAGTTATGCCGTGGCAATGGTGAGAGATTGAGGCTAATACTTCTAGTTGGCAACCCTGTTAAATCTTATGACTCAGTCTGGAAAAAATCTTTCTTCTGTGTGCATCCATATCTGTTTTGCAAGGAATTTGTTACCATATTTTGAATCCTCTGCAATTGGCAAGATGAATGCAAAATTTTGGCTGTGAGCAAACATCAAATTTTATTTAAAACTAGAAAAAAACAGCATCTGAGACTCTTGCAATGTTTCATCAAGTTTACAGTGATAAAACCATGATCTGAACTCAATGTTATGAGTGGTAGTCACATTTTAAGAATGGCCAAATGTCATTTGAAGATGATGAGAAACTGAGATGTCCCCATACCAGCACATCTGCCAAAAATATCACTGAAATTTAGAAAATTATTCATCAAAATCAATGATTAACAATCAGAGAAGTCTGTGACATGATTGGAATGTAATCTGGAGCCAGAATTGTGGTTCAAGTAAAACTAGCTTCTTCACTATGACAACACACCAGGGCATTCATCAATTAAAATTTGTGAATTTTTGACATTCAATACCACGACTCTCATTCCACTCTCTCCCTATTGCTGGATTTAATTGTGTGTGATCCTTTTTATTCTAAAAATGAAATTGAAGCACAAGGGATGATGTTTAGAGATGGTAGAAGAGAATGAAGCTGAATTGCAGGCAGTGCTGAACAGCTTCAGAAAGAATACTTTGTAGGGTTTTTGCAAACATGGCAGAAATGCTGAATTCACTGTACTGATATAGGAAGAGACATTTTTGAAGGTGATGAAGTTCAAAATGTAATTTTTTAATAATAACGATGATGTATTTAAAACCAGTCCAGTTATATATTGATCACTCTTCATATATTAATATGAGCATATAAAAAAATATATATATTGATATATTTTTTTTTTTGAAAGAGGAGGAGGAGAAGTTAATTAATAAGTAAGGAATTAGAGTAATAAACATATACATATAATTAAACATTTTAATAAATTATCCCATTAAATAATTTTTTTTTATCCCAAGGGCATGTTCACATATTTTACATATAATATTTTTATTTTCTAATTGTGATGATAAATGTTTCTAATTGACATAATTATTAGTGCCATTTATATCTATGAGAAAGGATTTGTTATTTTTGTTTATATTTTATTTAAATAAAATAAAAACAAAAGTTTAAATACAGGATTTTTTTAATTTAATAAAAATCAATACATAGAAATTTGCTGACTTTGATCCATTTTAATCTATATTTTATAATTTTCTGATCTGAAAATTTTTGGTTCAGCAACACTATGACGATAGCTTCAGTGCAATTGTAGTTTGTTATAAGAATATGAAGACAAATTCCAAACTATCAAGCACTAAACAGCAGGCTTAAGTCAAACATAAACTTTATTTATGCTAACGTTTTCAATGTATAAATACATCATCCTCAGGCATTTACATGAAAGAACAAGATCTAATTTTGTTCTTTCATGATAATGCCTGAGAATGATGTATTTATACATTGAAAACGTTAGCATAAATAAAGTTTATGTTTGACTTAAGCCTGCTGTTCTGTGCTTGATAGTTTGGAATAGATTATGTATATATACAAATTTGCATATGTATTGGTTTTTAAATGAATTACAGTTATTCTTTGAGTTACTAACATAATTCATTTGTATCTAAAAGTCTATTATTATTTTGAACTTAGAATTATCAAATCCACAATAATATATAAACTAATTAAAAATTTTTATTTCAGAATTTTGAATATAATTTTCTGACTATAATATGAGCATTTATTTGCAAGGCTTTATCATCTTGAATTACTGCAATATCATATCAAATTACTATGTGATATTATATTGCATTTTGTTTTCATAATATTAAAAATTATTATATAATTTTTGAAATTATCTAAAATTGGAAAATAAAATGACTTTTGTTTGTATGTACAAAAATTTATAACTTGAAGCTTAATTAGCTTAATTAGATACTTGAGAAACAAAAACCTTAATAGTTATTATTTCTCAACTATCAAATTAAGTTAATGTTTACCTGATATTATTTTATAAAATTTTGAAAATAAACACAAATTGATATTCACTGTAAATACTAATGAATACCTATTTAGGTATTCATTAGTATAATTAATTATATAAATTTATTTTTTACATTTTTAATATTTGCATATTATTTTAAAATTCCTTTAATAACTTTTTAAAATGAACAAAGTAAAAGCAATTGATTAAATTATTTTATATAACCATATATATTTGAATATAAGCTGGTTTATGTATAAGTCAACCCCCAACTTCAGAGTTTGAAAATTGGCAAAAATGCGAAACCCATATAAAAGACTACCTCCTGATTTTAGCATTTAAAATTCGATAAAAATTTGAAACTGATGAATTAGATGATCTTTGATTTTTAATTACTGATATATTAATACCATTTGCCAAAATAAATATTTTATTGAAACTTTAAATAAATACATATAAAATAAATTATTATAATACAAATACCAGTATATAAATTTAAAAGATAAAATTTTACTTTAAGGTGAAGTGATCTAGCATAGTGTCTCTACATACGATTCTTGGATTATGATCAAGAATTTCTATATTGTGGTGCATCAGGCAGTGAGGCATCACCTATCTGATGCACTTTATCTGATGCACCAATCTGCACTATATATAAATGCAGATTGAAGTCGATGGTGCGACACGCTCGATCATTTTGGGTAAAATAAAATTTTACTTTATTCCAAAGCAAGATTGATGTTGGTATATGACATTATTGTGTATGGTATATGACGTATCTTCAGAAAATATCAGGTTAATGAGTAGTAGTAAATTTTGATAATTTACTTAAAAATATTTTCTTTTTATTGTTATTATTGAATAACTGTTTTCTTTCCTGAAAACATTTCATATTAAATTATCACA
>WUQG02438468.1:0-13778 GCA_011317285.2 Androctonus mauritanicus
TAGAGCATCTTAAGAAATTTCTAAACAGAAAACATTTGTTGGCAGACCACTGATAAGAAGAAAGCTACAGATGTTCAAAGTTCACAGAATAATTGGTATTATATAATTTTCCATGAACATAGTATATATTTAATTGCAACTATTGTGTAGGTCTATCTTAAGAATGATTGTGTGATTTAGACAAAAATGGGAGGAACAGTAAGCACATTTAAAGAAAGGTAAAGATGGATAATTGAATTCATGATATGTTTCAAAAGTATTGAAATTGAAGCAGTAATCAACAAGTGTAATGAATGGTTCAGGTCCTTGTCAAGATATCTAGTTTTGTAGAAAAAGTATCAAATCATATTTGGAAAATTGAAGCTATAAACTGGGAGTGAATGAATTTCTTCAATTTCAATACAACTGTAAAACATGTGATGAACCCATCTTTATCTTTCTTCAAATATGCTCACTGTTCCTCCCATTGTCTGATATACACAATCATCCTTAAGGTACACAATAGTTGCAATTAAATATGGACTATGTCGATGGAAAATTATATAATACCAGTTATTATGTGAACTTTGAACATCTATAGTTTTCATCTTATCAGTGGTCTATCAATAAATGTTATCTGTTTAGAAGTTTCTTAAAGTGCTCTATCAATTGGTGCTATGCATTTTCAGCAATTGAATTCACAAAATCATGAAGGTCCCTTGTTAATTTATTTCTTATTTTATAATTTGGAGAGAGAAAAGTTCAAAGAAAAGTTGACCTTGTTTAAATTTACAAGCTCAAATTAAGTTAGATTCAACTAAAGTCTTGAGCTAGATTGATTGTGATGTCATCACTTTTGTTTTATTTATCTGGCTGTTTTCCAGTTATACTTTGTAATTTGTACTACTTTCTATAGCATATTTTATCATTTTTATATTTTTATAAAATTATTTTGTCAACTTTGCATATAATATAAATAAGATTTTCTTATGTATGTAACTTTTTGAATTTAACATTTTTGTATTTTATTATGTTATCTATTGTATTGTATTATATTGTAGGAAAGAGGGAGCTTTACACAGCCCTAGCACTGCAACCATCAATGGTCTATTATGCATTCCCAACAGGACAATGATTATAGTAGGCTTCCCATAAGAAGTCCTGTCTTAATCACAAAAGGAGACAGTATCTTCTTCAATGAAATTGTAAAAAGATCTCCTGGTGGAGGAAAATACAACCCAAGATGATCATACCTTAGTGCTGAAAGGACCACATATTTACAAAAAATGTGAAGAGAAGTTTCATTGTCTTCTTGACATTTCTTACAATTGGGACTATCAGCAACTCCTTCTAAGATTATGTTATCTAAATCTAACATTTCATTTTCAAATTTGGTAAAATCATCTTTCTAATTTGTAAATATAATTTTTATATATTTTGCTTTATCAATTATTACAGGTAATCCTTGATTTATAATGGGATTTAAAAATGAATCCCATCATCATAAGTCAGAACAGTTGTAAGTCATAAATGCTCAAAATTTATGGATTTTTTACTGCTAATGTTTACTAGGACATTATACATTATTTAAATAAACATAGAGAACACAAAACTATAATAATTAGACACAAAAAAGAATGCTTTCCGTATAGAACTGACTGTTGAATCAGACTGTTGAATCAAGGACTTGAAGCCATAGAATTACATTGATTAATTACAGAATTTACTGAACCACTTGCACTTGTGATGATTACATCATTATCGCAAGTGCAAGTGGTTGTAAGTCAAGGTCTATCTGTATTTTTCTGATCATTTGTAAATATATTTTTATTTTACAAATATTTTTTATAATTTATATGAAGTGGCTTGTACAGAGGTACTCATCATGTTTAATAGAATAAAATAAAGTTACAATAAACAAGCTTGATTCATGATATTATAGAAAAGCAGTGTGTTAAAATTTTCTGAAAATTCACATAAATACAAATAATAATGATTATATCAATAGTAGACTATTCATTGATATATATTTAAATTATTTGGCAATAAATTTTAAGATCATGATAATATAATTAGTTAATATTTTAAAGATAAGGCTTAATGGATTAACTTCTTCATGAAAAATTTTCAAGAACTAGGATCTAGAAATTAATCCCACATTTTTCAGATGAAAAATTAGTGTAGCCAGTAGACTAACAACTTTCATTAGCTACTGTTTTACATACAGGTTTATACATAGGGGTAATAAATTTTTTAAAATCAGCAGTCATAAATAATTTTACTTCTGTTTTACTTTTATTTATTGCAATTTACTTCTATTTATTTTACTTCTATTATATGCAATTTATTTTGCATATTCATATGCAAAAACAAAATTAATACTTTGATTATGTAATTATGACATTACTGCAATGAAGTGTTAGGAAAACATATAATTTTTTTAAAGACTATATAAATTTAAGAAATTATTGTTAATTAAATAATTTTTATAATTTCACAATAAAGTAATAATTTACTCCTGAATTAAAACTGGATGTATTGCAATTTAAGTTTATGTATTAAATTTATAAAAAAACACCCAAAATTATAGGAAACTAATGTTTTAATCATAATATTTTGCAAAATAATCAAGTATAAAAGAAATAACTATATTTCATTTACTGTAGGATGATCGTTCTCCAATATCAGATTTTAGAAAGCATGATATTTACAAGATATCCTTGTACAATCATTTTCTACTACAAGAGGATTAAGTATGCATAGGATACACATTGAGGAACTCAAGTGCAAGATTGTAGAATATAAGAACAACATCTATGGGGAAATACAGATATAACATTTGCTATAAGAGTTGTTGAATATAATTTGGACATTAAATGACAAGATGCAAAAATTGCAAGAAAGGCTGAAACTAGTATTTATGGTAAGACCAATTGAGACATTACAAATGACAGAGAGCATGGAAAATGGAAGTAATTAATTTACATGAATTACACAAACTAGCAACTGTATGAGATTGGACCATATTCATTTAGTTTAAAAAGGGGGATGATACATGTTGCCAATGTTCAGGCTTTTTCAATATTTAGAAACATTATGCAATACAATTTAAATCATTAATAACTAAAAGTATTAATTTATTGTATATACATGTAATTTTATATTATTATTATTATTATTATTATTATTATTATTAAGTTATATTAATTCCTTGTGTATAATTTTATGAAGGAAAGAATCAAAAAGTTAGTTGCACTGACATGAAAAAACAATGTATAGTTATTTGAGGGTTTATTTATTTGAAAGTAAAATGTAAGAAGTTATTTTTCTACATAATCACCAAATTTGTTTACACATTTATAGTAGCATGGCATAAGTTTTGTTGTTTTCTTTGAAAAATTTCCATCCAACATGCAATAAACATTCTCATATTGTATTTTCAACTTCCCCATTAGAATGATATTGCTGCTTTGTAAGTTCCTTTTTCATGGGATGAACACATGGAAATTATAAGATGAAAGATTTGGACTATAAGGATAGTATTCCTACTCCTCCTATTGAAATTTTTCCACATGGACCTTCATGATGCATGCCAAATGAGATGTGGCATTTTCATGCCCAAGCACAACGCCTTTTGTCAGTTTTCCTGGCTGTTGATCATTAATAGCCTTTCTCAGTCTCTTCAAGGTTTCAAAATATGCTGCTGCATTAGTTGTAATGCCCTTAGGCATTAATTCAGTATGCACAACACCTTGATTGTCAAAGAAAAGTCAGCATCAGCTTTTAGTAAAGGGAACCATTTTGCACATTTATGGCGGCAAAGATATGAATGTTTTCACTCACTTGAACTGTGTTTTGTTTCTAGTGGGAAATGTGGACCCAATACTCATCATCAATCATGATATAGACCAAAAACCATTTAATTCCCTGTGATAATGATCCAAAATATGAGAGCTGATTGAAAATGCTGTTCTTGTGTTGTTCTGGCAATAAGCAAGGTACCCATTGAGCACAAACTTTATAAAATTCAAAACACTCAGCAATAATGTGATGCACACTTCCACGCAAAATACCCAATTCATTGGCATTCTCAACCACTGTGATTTTCTTGCTTGTAAGAATCAATTTGTAAACTTTTCAACATTGTAATTCATTGGCAAAGTTGATGGTCTTCCCTGCTGGTAATCATTTTTCATATTTGTGTGCTCATTTTCAAATAACATGCACTATTTTGTAATTGCCAGGCATGAAATTGCTTTGTCATCATATACTTTATGTAACTGGTGATGAATTTCAATGAGGTTACACTTTTTTGCCTATCAAAAATAAGTCAGTATGCAGAATTCCAATTTGGACAGTACTTACAATGGATATAATATTGTTCACAACTAATATCATATGAACTATTCCTGCCATTGCCATGCCAAAAATGTTATTCTGACTGTGAAACAGAAATGTAATCAGATACTGTCAAGAATTTTCATCAAAATATTTCTTTTAGACAAAAAGTTCTGGGCAAGTTCTGAAACTGATTTTTTGACTCTGTCTCATATATTATTTCCTGTAATATTTGAAATAATACATGAATTATAATATTTTCAATTGAAAATGATTTTATTAATTTGATTAAAATATTATAAAATGTTGTAGGTTTTAAATTTAATTTGTTAGCATTTATATTGCAAGTTCTATTCTAAATAAAACTTTTATTTTGTAACTGAAACTAACTTTAGCTTATGGTCATAAACATTTCTATGATTAAAAGAATATTTTCCTGGAATTTTGGCTGTGTTTTATATATTTATTTGAATCTAGGATTATATCATAAATGTTTATGTATTATGTTTTAATTTCTAATTATAATAAATTATACATTTTTAAAAATATGTGAACAATTAATTTCTTATAAAATTACCTTTCTAGTTGCCCAGGCATCATGATAATGTTCTGAGAATCTATGTACAATATTGTTTAAATCTGTATTAAGTTGAATGCTGAAATAATAAATTTAATACATTAAATATTTTATTATACAAAAATTGTACAGGAGGTACCCAACTTTTGGTGGGATGCATTCAAAAATTTTGGGAGTTCAAATCTGTCATAAGTAGGAAAATTTCCATAGATGCAGTGTTATAAATAGAAATTACATTCCTTAACCACCAGAACTCAGAATATTTGATATACTTTTAAAAAATAGTAGTTCACAAGTAGGAAGCAGTTTATTCTTCTTAAAAGCATCACAATAATTACAATTATAAAGTTCTTTTGTCAAAACATGCCCTCTTCCGCATAATTTACAAGTAATCAAATTAATCTAAATATTCTACAAGTTCAAAATAGTACATCACCATGATAACAAAGCATATCATCAAGTTATCAACTCAAGTTTGCCATAGTTATATGCAACAGTTTAGCAACTAAAAAATAAATATATGGCAATCTTAACTAAGTATTAATATCACAACAATTAAAATAATCTAAAATTTAAAAATAAATGCCAAAAAATTATCTAATTATATATTATACAATATATACATTAACCATTAACATTACAAATTAAGATAAACTATAATTCATAAAATACATGCTAAAAATTAACTAATTTGTATATTATACATACATTTATATTTATAAAATGGTACTGATGGTATATGTATATAATAATACAATTTAGATATGTCTGTATACTACTTTAACCTAATTGTAGTTTATAATTACAATTAGGTTAAGGTCATAAATATTTTTATGATTAAGAAAATACAGTATATTCCTGGAATTTTGCCCATATATATATATATTTTTTTTTAATGTATAATTAGTTAATTTTTTGGCATTTATTTTTAAATACTAGGTTATTTTAATTATTGTAATATTAGTAATTAGTTAAGATTGTCATACAGTTATTTTTAGTTACTAAGATGTTGTATGTAATTATAGGTTGTAGCTTGATATTGTACTTTTTTACTATGGTGATATGACATTTTGAATTTGTATGTAGAATATTCAGATTTATTGATTAGTTGTAAGTTATGCTGAAGAGAGCATATTTTGCTGAAAATACTTTATTTGTAATTATTGAGATGTTTTAAGAACAATAAACTTTTTTCTTTTGTGAGCTTAACTTTTGTGAACTTTATTTGCAATATAAGAAAGAGGATAAGCAATATGAGCAATATAAGGAAGAGGATAAGCAATATGAGTAATATAAGGAAGAGGATGTTAAAATAATAGCATATAACAATATTGAATAAATTCTGTTTATTCTTTAAAATGAGAAAATGGTATATTTTGTGCCTATCAGAATATTATATGGATTAAAATTAAAGAAAATATAATGCAAAAATAAGAAGTGAATGTTAAATTATTTTCACAGGAAAATAGTTTAAACATCCAATCTTTGTTTATACATCGTATTTTCTTTACATTGTTTTTGCATTGTCCAAGTTTCTAGCATTGGCTGCATGCAAAGTAGTTGTTTACCATCTTGAAGGGTACAAGTTCAATTTTGAATCTCATATATCATTTTTCAGAAGGATTCAGACCCAGCAAGGCTTGCTGAACCCTATTCTTCAATATTATGATTGATCCTACCATAGATGTTTAACAGTCTATATGGGGCTCTAAAAGTTGTTACTGCCAAAAGTTTCTGTTAGCAGCTTAATTCAAACTATTTTAACTATGTTTCTAGCAAATATAATCAATTATTTTTAATACCATTCCCAAATTATTGACTGCTTATTAAATAATGTTATCCATTCTATTTCAACTACAAACTGCCCACATCTATGACAGAACCAGTAGAACTTTATAGTAAGTAAATCAATGTCCAGATCAGATCCACCAAAAAATTTTTCAGAAACATGGAATCCATATTCCATGCATTTAGGATGGAATTGAATGGATTGAGCCTGGACATTTAAAAAATCTGGAGGCATGAGACCTGAAATCAAATACAAATACTGCAGTTTCTATACTTTACTGCTTTACACGGAGTATTCTATAGGAGTATGTTAAATTCTAGTACTTACAAACAATCCAATATCCTTCTTCTATAGAAGGATATTGGACTGCTTTTAAGTGCTAGAATTTAACATACTCCTATACAAATACTGCATGATAGAAATATAACATGCTTCCATCTTGGCAACAATCTAACCATCTAGTCGACTGGGTACCATTATTGCAAATCCATTGATGGCAGCCATCATAATTATAGATTTTCATCATAAACAATTACTGTCATAAGTATGGATCATCATAAGTCTGACTATTATAAGTTGAGGACCTCCTGTATTATAAAATAAAACTTTTATGAAATTATCCTAAAACAATCTAATTTAAGCAATATAATTGTATTATCAAACTTTATTTTTAAGATTTTTGTAGATATATATAAACTTTGCATTTAAAATTTCATAAAAATAATGCATTATGCACTTGTGTATAAGCCAATCCCTTATTTTCAAGTTTAAAAATTAGTAAAAATTTGAAACCCGTGTTTTAGAAACCATCAAATTTCAAGACTTAGGAAGCATTCATAAACCATATCATACTGTTATGGAAAGGAGGATGTAATAAATTTCTGATGATAAATGACATTGTGAAGGAAAGAAGTCATGAAAATTATAATGTTATGCTATAAAAATGGTTAGAGTTTTATGTTTCTATGATTAAAATTTTTTTTATAAAATATAAAATGTTGGAAAATAAAGATTGTAATGTAATATATTTAGAGATAGGTTTGTTATAAAATGTAAAACATACTGTATATCTAATTCTAAGACATTTATGTCTAGTTGTTTGAAAACTTATTTGAAAGTTAAAGAATATGTGTAACAAAGTACCAACATAAATTAATTCCAATTTTCTACTCTTTTATGTGTATGGGTTGGAAATTTAATAGTGATCACAGCAGTGCTGGAGGGTAATGATGACATGTCCAATTCTGATTGTATTGTCACATACAAGAATTGAACCTTCCTTCCCATCATTATAAAAGATATTGCTTTTCTATATGCTGCACTCTCACATTACATCACACAGTCTGTGCAGAGCAGGTCAGTGGAGAAACATGTTTTCCAAGTTGGAGGAATGTTCTTGGATTAAAATTGAAACTGTGAAGACCACAAAGGAGTGCTATCAGGGACTTGTAGAGGCATATAGTGCTGATTCATCACTATAAGTGAAAGCATAAAGTGAGTGAATGCATTCAAGTGAGAATGTGAGCAACAAGCTTAGGCTTAGACAACCTGTCTAAGCCTAAGCTTGTTGCTCACATTCTCACAAATGATGCACAAATACCCAACAGACAAACTGTAAATATTGCAACACATTTTTTGCAACACAATCTGCATGAAGTCCTGCAAAAGAAACAGCATCATTTTCTGACTACTCCAGTCATTATCTTCCATGGCAATGCCTGTTATCTTGTGGCTGGTATTATCTGCAACCTGCTCACAAGATGGGTTGTGAAGTACTATGCCATCTACCATACTCTCCAGATCTTATCCTCAGTGACTTTAATTTATTTCTTAAACTCAAAGAACCTCTATGAAGCATTTGTTTCCACATAGTTCCTGATATTATGCATGCAGTCCACTGCTCCATCTGTAACATCAATACATTTAGAGCTGCTCACAGCATTATGAAGTTATGACAATGATGAAAAAAGGTCATGGACAATGCTGGAAACTATATTGAGGAACTGTAAAAGTGCTGAACTTTTCCTGTGCTAATCTGTACCATTATGATCACTATTAAATTTTTAACCCTCATATTTTTTTATTTTTATATGAAATCAGAGAAAAATTTTAAATAGAAGGGAAGGGGGATCTTGAAATTTTTGACATCATAGTCAGGGAATCATACTTGATGTAATGAAAAATGATGAAGGGAAGGAAGGAGATCAAAAAGTATTCAAAACAGCATGATGTAATTTATGGATGCTCCCTTAGAACAATATGATATTTATTAAAATAAATAGATAATTTTTATTTATTATTTTAAAATTTTAAAACTATAACTGATTTGAACTTTGAAAAGTTCAAAAATCTCTACTTATATATTTACCTGTAAAATTAATAAATAATGTATAATTCAAACTCTATTACAAATACAACTGATGAAATACTCTCAAAAGAAAAATTTTTTTAGGACTAGCAATTTTTTTTAATGTGCTAGATTACAAAGTATCAGATTAGAAAAAGTTTCAATCTGATTATATAAACTGCCAGATTATATGGGTTATACAGGAGTTTGAAATTTTCAAGCAGTTGAATTTTATTTTAAATTCCAAACCTCAAGATGAGTTTTATTTTGAAACTGAAACTCAATTTGAATTTCAAGAAGTTTATATATCATTATCTATTTATGGTTAACCAAACTAAGTATGCTTTGAATTTGTTCTAACTGAATAAATACTACATTTTATTACTATTAATAAATTGTAGTATTTATTCTGCTGTAGTATTATTTTTTAACATTTTAGCATATAAAAGAGATAAGTTATTAAATTTTTAGAATCCAAGAACCATCAAAGATTTTTATATTAAAATTAATGAAATAATTATTCAGTTTACAAATTTCTGATTTACAATTTTCAAAACATTGTAATCATAATATTTTGAAAATTAAACATTACATTAGATTTTTTGAATGAATTACATTCATAAATTGAGGAAAGGCTGTATACAAATATTTACAAATCAGTATTATAGCCAACTTCTAGAGATAATCATGTTTAATTCATTACAGAATATGGCATTAATATGTATAGGTCCATCCAATTTATATGTAAATCTTTTTTATTTGTGTTGAATCTTCATAAGACATGAATGAAAAATTGATTAAACTATTTACTTTTTTGCAAAAATACCATTTTTGATCTTAAATTTTCTTATCCATGCTTAAAGTATTCTCATAAATTTCATTTAGCCATTCCATTTATTAATGCATCCATTTGTATATATCAAATTAAGTATTGTTACTTATGCAATTTTCTACTTATGTGGACATTTTTGAAACAAACTAATTGTATAAGTCAGAAACTTATTGTATATTATTTTTATGTAACATACTGTATTTAATTTATAACTGTAATTTTATCTTATCTTGTCATTAATAAACTTACATATAGACTGTTCCATTTGATTTTTAAATTTTATATTCTATTCTTTAATCTTCTTCAAACTAGAATTCCTTATTTATTTTGATTATCAATGTTTATACCTAATGATAAGCTAAACCTGAAAATTCTTTACTATTTTGAATAAATAATTCTCTTAAATAATTATTAATAATATAATTACAGATATTTATGCTATTTAGCATCTTTCTGGACAATGTCTGAGATCACAGATAAAAAAAAATACTGTTTGGTTAACAGGACATAGTGGACATAAGCTGCCATAGTAGGAATATTTAGGCATAAAGCTGATATAAACAAACAGATTGCACTACTATTTGTAAAATGGTATTGTACATATCAAATTTATATCAAAGTAAATATATGTATAATGTAATATATACTGTACAACATCTATGAAAAAACAAATAATTATAAAAATAAGGAAAAAAAACAGTTTACTGTACCGTATATATATTGTGCAGTCATTTAGTGTAACTTCATAATTATCAGTGTGAATTACTGTGTAAAAAGTTTTAAAGATAAATGTGAGAGTCCCATAGTAGATGGCTGAAAACAAGTGATTATCGAAATATTAGTGTATTTTCAAATATGGGTCATAAATAAGTGATGCATGGATTCAGAATAGGAGAATTGACTCAGAGATTAAGATAATAAACAAAATTAACATATTTATTAAAATAGCAAAAAAATAAAAGTATGATGTAACAAAAGGATAAATGCAATTATTATTATCAACTTTAGATGTAAATTGCAAACAAGCAATATATAAAATAAGAAGAGAGCTATAATTTTAACCAACTCTTGAATAAGAGAGAGAGCTATTTGGTCTTTATTATATGAACATACTTGGGAGAGAAAAGTGTTTATTCTTCTATCTTATTTCTTTTATTCATATTTCTTCTTAAATTTTGTTATGTTTCTTCTTAAATATTGTGTTGTTAAGAAAAACACTATCTTTACTCTTTTTTGTCCTCATTGGATGCCATTGATGGAAAGGACATGACTTCCTCTTTTTCTTCAACAATACGTAAGTTCAATAAAGCACTAAACGGCAGGTAGGTAAACAACGTGAACAACTTTTATTACAAACGTTTTCAGTGTTCTAGACACCATCTTCAGGTAAAAACTCAAAAGAATACAACGTGCACGGTTTTCCGAACAAATACGAATTCAAACAGTTACTATGGTTACATAGAAACACGTAGTAAACTTAAATAAATAATAATACAATTAAATCCAAGGTTAAATAAATAAATAAATAAATAAACTGATGCATTTAAGAACGGGTTAAAATAAAAACTTACGTAAATATTTGAGTATTGAAAACAATTTTTAATAAACATATTAAATAACGAAAAGTCAGCTAGAAACAACCGACTTTTAATAATAATTAATTTAATATCGGTTTCAAAAGAAAAGTTATTACTAAATTTGTCAAAAAGTAGATTTTTCACCTGTGTAAAAGAGTGCTCTAGTCTAAGTAAATGAGATACAGAGGCAGAAGCCCAAATAACTAAGGCATAATCTATTAGAGGAAGAATAAAAGCACAAAATAGAATTTTCCTTACTTGGTACGAATCAATATAATGCAAAATTTCTATATAAAATGCCATATTTAATTTTAAGTTTTTAAATTACAGAATCGATGCGATTTACAAATGAAAGTTTATCGTCAAAAATAACACCTAAATCGCTTATTTCACTTAAGCCAGCTATTAAGATACCATCGATATAAATATTTTTAGGAACTGTATATCTATTAGAAAAATAAAGAACATGGGATTTGTCTTTATTTAATGTTAGATTATTATTCAGTAACCAATTATTAATTAAATGCAAATCTATGGTCAGAAGTGAATGAACAGAATTGAAAACTTTTAAATCATCGGCATATGCGAGAACAACAGAAGTTAAACGAACAACAGGATCAATAACAAAAAGAAGCGCACTTAAAGGAGATCCTTGTAAAACACCACATTGCAGGGGAAAAAAATCAGAGTAAGAATTCTCAACTTTTATACAGGCTTGTCTTTGTAATAAATAATTATATATTCATTTACAAAAAATAAAAATCAATTGTGGGAATATCATATAAACGACTAAACAAAAGAGAGTGATTAAGTGAGTCAAACGCAGAGGAAAGGTCAAGATAAACAACCTAAGTATCCACCAGCTTTTCCATATTGTTTAAAATAATTTGTTTTGTATGAATTAAGTTTGTGACACAAGAACGGTTACAGATAGAATAATGTTGATTAGGAGAAAGATAATTTTTTGTATTGAAAAGAAGAATTTTTAAAATCGTCCTCTCAAAAATTTTCAAAAAACCAGAAGTGATTGCAATTGGACGATATGAAAGGTACGAATTAGAATCTTTCTTAGGTTTATATATATACTGTAGGTAATAAGTAAGAACATAACCACTGAGAAGGAGAAAAAGAATAAAGAAATACATAAATTACATAGGAACACCAAAACATCTAAAAATTCAGTTGGTATGTGTTAAAAAAAAACGACTATAGGAACTCCATCAGGACCAGGAGAAGTATGTTTTAATTTTTTTAAAGCGTATAAAAAATCATTTCTTGTAAATAAATTACAAAATGATTTAGGATCATAATGAGTATAAGAGTATGTACTATTATAAGAGATATTATGATCAAAGTTTGATTTATTTTGCAAAAACTTAGAAGACATATGTAGAAAAATTTGATTTATAAGCGACATAACATTTGCACATTTTCTAATTTTTCTTCGAGAAAAATTTGGCAAAGTTCTCCAGAAGAATTTATTTGAAGAAAGTTGTTTTTTAGGTAAAGAATTAATATAATTTCGTTTTGCAAATTTTAATTTCTGTAGGTAAAATTTATCAAATTTTTTGAATTGAGAAAAATAAGAATCAATTTTCGGTGTTTTTCCATTTTCTATAGAGTGAATTTCTAAAATTTTTTAATTCAGATATGTCTTTTGAAATCCAAGGAAATTTAGTATTGTTTTTAATGACAGTCAAAGGAACAAAAAGTCAATAGCTTGGTATATAGTCTCATACCATATCAAATTTACTTTGTATATCGTAACCAATAGAATAAATAGTAGACAAATCTTGCAAAGTCAGAAAAATACAAATATCGTGCCACTTTGCCATATTCCAGTTTCGCCTAAAAAAGCAAAAATGATCAATCATCATCCCGACATAAATTTTTACTTGATAGTAATAACTTAATAGATTTATGATCAGATTGGAATTGAAAAGAAGAATGAAACAACAAGGAAGGTATAGAAATCGAAACACCATTTACATTAAAATTTCCATTTATCAAAATTTCATGTTCAGCAATATTAATATAAAAGATCGAGTCAAGGAAATTACTCGTACGAATAGGTTGATGAATAGCTTGTTTGAAATGAAAAAAGTAAAATATATATCTTCCAAGAAAAAAAGTTCAAAATTATTTCTAATAGAGTAATTGGGGTATCCCTTATCCCACGAGATATTTGAAAAATTAAAATCGCCAATCATAGTAACTAGGATACAGTAAAACCTCGATTTTACGGACTATAGCGGGCAAGATTAGTCCGTAAAATCGAAGTAAAATTTTTTTATAAACATTAATTAGCATTTTCAACATACCTGTACTAATTAATGTGA
>WUQG02438479.1:0-13778 GCA_011317285.2 Androctonus mauritanicus
ATGTTTGTTTTCACCTTCTCCTGTCACTAGGGGTTTAAATTACGACTTACACTTGTTTTCACAGATGTTCTGTTAAAACTCTCTGTTAAAGCTCACTTTCTCTATGCAGCTGAAGAGGGGCAGTCCAGCCCGAAAGCGCTCCTGCATTTATAATTTATTCTAAGGTCCTACAAGCTAGTTCAGATTTCGTTTGTTTTACACCACAATAACAATAACTATTTTTATATTCTATTATGATTTAATTAATAAATACAATATTGTATGTCCTCAATTCCAATATACCATTGATTTATTGATTATTCATATATTTGTTCCTATTTTTATTGACTGAAATACTATATCTCTCATTTGTTAATAATAAATAAAATATAGTAGAACAGTAATTCTCAACCTTTTGGGTTCTGTATACCACTCAAAGAATATCAAAATTTCTCTGTACCATCACCATTTATAAAAAATTTTGGTATCAAAATAAAAAAATAGGTAAGCAAATAAAAAATATTTATTTTAGTTTTTTGATAACCAAAACATAATTACTATAATAATTAATAAATAAGTCGCAAATTAATAATTTGACATTTCTGGGATAAGATCTAGCTTACGCATGTTGAAAAATTGCAGTTGTAGCACTATCTGGTTGTATGAAGAAAAAACAGTATTCTCAAATTGTAATTTAACATTGCATGCCATGACTGAGCACTTATATATTAGTTCCCACTAGCAAACTCCAAATTAACCTATAAGGACAATGTAAAAACCATTGTGCTGGCAATTGTGCAGGATGGCAATAAAAATGGCATATGATCTAAAATGCAATAAGCCTGGACATTTTTGTCTATGACAAAGACCTGACAAAGGCAGTAATCAATATAATGGAAATATAAAAGTGGTATAAAAAAGAACTTAAAACTATATTATTTGAAAAATTATTTAAATATAATTTTTCAAAAATAGTTCATCTTTAGCATACTATCTATAAGTCCATTGCATACCACCAGTGGTACACGTACTATAGGTTGAGAACTGCTGCAGCAGACTATTGATTATCCAAAGTAAGTGAGACTAAGTTTATTCAGTTTAATTAAACATACATGAGAATATTCAGTTTATACAAAAAAATGTAATTAGGTAAACAATTAGATTATAATACTATATATGAGACTGCTACTATTTCACTTTAAAGTATGAAATACAAAAAATAATAAATTTAAAAATAATAATAAATAAAAAAAAACAATGTATATTATATTTATTATTATTTCTATCGTCTATTACATATATCTTTGAATAAATAATTGGAAATGAATGTTAATACATTAAGCAGCAGGAATAATATTTCAATATATTGCCAATGCACTAAAAGTATATTCAGTAATGATTTTAGATGAAAGTGGTTCAGATAACTGACATGCTACTGAATTATGAATTGGTTGCTAACTTTTGAATCTAATTAATGTTCACTGCAGAGATTATTTGTATTTTGTTTATATTTAAAATATTTTTCTTTTTAATTTATTTTAATATAGGCAAATACATATAGAATAAAAATATTTCATAATTAATCCAAATAATATAGTTTAAAAATAATCTATGAAATAAAATTTTAAATCACATACAATGTTAAAGTTGTAAGTTAAAATCAGTTCATATATCTGACGTCCATCTGGTATGATATCTCTACATCCAAGAGGCTGAATTTTATTTTCTGAAGGTCTGTAAAGATATTGATTTTATAAGTGACTCACTGAAAATAAATATTATATTAAAATCATTATACAGAGGTCCCCAATTTACGATAGTTTGAGTTATGATAATCTACACTTATGATGGTAATTATTTACAAAAAAAATCCATACTTATGATAGTTGTCATCAATGACTTTGTATTAATGATAGCCAAATATTCAACAGGATGGAAGCATGCAGTATATATATTTAATTTGGGAGTCTTGTTCCTCTGGATTTTTTAGATATCCAAATTCAGTCCATTCAACCCCATCCTTCACCTGCTTGCATACTATTACCATGAATGTGGACAGTTTGTGTTTGAACATCAGATACCTAATCACTTAATATTTAATAATCAAAAAAATAGTGTATAATAAATGAAACAAATGAAAAAAATGGCAGCCATGCAATTTTAAAGGTTTTTTATAAAAGTTAGATGATTTTATTTCACTTCAAAAATATTTCCTAAAATATCTGCAATAAAATCATATATGATAAATTAGTTCATTTATCCAAATTCAATGCTAGGGCTGGTTGAGGATGAAATTTAGATTCCATGCCTTGGAATACTTTTGATGAATCAGGTTAAAAATTTAAAAACATAAATTAAAAAAATAAAAATAATTTTACAAAAATAATTGATTGTTTTTGCTAGAAACTTGATTTAGTTAGTTTAAATTAAGCCATCCACTGATGCAGGATACTTTTGGCATTGAGCCCTTATTGAGCTTCACATTCACCAATACTCTGATGGGGTCAAAGGAAGATTGCAAAATAGGATTCAATAGGGTCTGGCTGAGTCCAGACATCATCTGAAAAACTGGATATATGGGATCAGAAATTGAACTGGGATCCTACAAGGTGTTAAATAACTGCTTTACCATTTGAATGATGGTAGAAACTTGGACACACAAACTTAAACATTCCATATTTGTTTTTACATAGTGTTTTCTTAATTTTTATCTATATAAAGTGTTGATAGGTACAAGATATATATTTTCCTTGTTTTAAATAATAAACAGCATTTATTCAACATAAATATATTAAAAAATCAAAAATGCTTTCTATATTTTTATAGTTATTACTTTTCTTTTTAAATAAACATGTCTTAGTGCTATGCTTATTATTTCTGTACCTTAGAGGCATATGACAATATGTCCAATTTTTTGAAATTGGATATAGTGTCATATGCATCTGAGGTACAGATTTATGCTTTATGAAGACAATGTTTTGTAGTTTTTAATAAATATATACTTCTATTTTTTAAAAACATGCTTGAATATTCTAGTTCTGGTGGTTGGGAAATATGATCTCCATTGATCACTATCACTATTATACTGCATTAATTAATACTCTTTAAATCAAACACAGCACTTCCCTACAGTACAGTATCAAAGCTCAAATTTATTAGGCACTTGCAAGCGTTTTCAATGTGAATTACATCCTCTTCAGGCTATTTTCTATTAGTTTTTGTAAACCTGAAGAGGATGTAATTCACATCGAAAACGTTTGCAAGTGCCTAATAAATTTGAGCCGTGATACTGTACTGCAGGAAGTGCTGTGTTTGATTTAAAGAATATAATCTCCATTTATAACATTCAGTTTATAGAAAATCATGTTCAAAGTTATGAGAGATTTGAACTATGATCAAAATTTTTGAATATAACTCAGTGTAAATTGAGGATCCCTGTGCTGTACAATAAAAACTTGTTAATCTTCACTTTATGTCCTGGAGCTATATAAATTAACAAATCATACAAATTATGAAATTGTCACCATTTATTGATGATGCTGATTTAATAAAACAATTTATTAAAAAAACAAAAACCTATTCTCATAGAATAGAGATTCTCAACACCATATGTGTTTGGCAATCTTTCAGTTAGAAGAAATTAAGTTCTCAATTTCACAATGTATTAATTAATATTAATTAATCCAAATATTTTATTTTGAAGATATTTAACAATTATAAACTAAATGTTCTGTTTTAGTAAATTTTAGGTATAGCACATCAAATTTTTGAAATATCTTTATCTACATATAAATCTCATATCCTAAGTATTATGGATAAATGATCTCATACTTTATTTTTTCAAATATATTAAAAATATTTGTTCCTGACTTTCAAAACAAATCCTCTTTTTATATTTAAAATACCAACATTTCTATTATTGTTTAAATAAAATATTTACATTTTATATTATAATCTTCAAATCAAAGCAAAAATACGCCAAGTTTTTAATTTATATATCTTAAATTTGGATTTAAATATTATTATTATTAAAGATATTAATAATAAAGAAAAAAAACATGATTTTTCAGGAAAAACATTTTATAAGATGATAAATAACTGGTGTCACTTATTTTATTTTTTATTTCATATTTATATACTTGATGATATAATATTACAGTTGTTACATATATAAATTTTATCCAATTATTCTATTTAGTTTTATTCCTTAAAAAAATAAAATATTTTTATAATTATATTATTAAAATTGTGACTCACCGAAGAACAACAACATATGATTTCAAAGTTACAACAGGTAATATTTCTTCATATCGTAATAATGATGTAACATCAATTCGATGAATACTTTCTGCACCTTGCTATTATATAAAATATTTCAGAACTAAATAAAAATTCACAAAACAATAAATTACATTTAAAACATTATCTTAATTTTGAAAATTACTAATAATTAATTCATTAGGAGGTATACAAAAATTTTTTTTGTATTTATCTATATTTCATAGAAAAAATTTAATGATAAATAGGTTCAAATAAGGAATGCTCTCAAATAAATAGAATAAATTATTAATAAAACTAATTTTAATTATTATTAATTTTTCATTAAAAAATTATTTTAAATCATTTGTATTTTTCAAAAATATAATATTTAACAATCTCTAACAGAAAGTACAGCAAAATTTATGAATGAAAAGATATACATTGTTTATAATATTCTTTCATGTTCTTCAGATGGTATATTTTATTAACCACAGGCTTCTAATATAGTAGTAAACTTTTTCTATAAAACTAATGCTAGAATATATAATTTTTTCTCATAGTTCTAATAAATTACACAATATTAATTTGCAAAATTATACATTAAATTCTCTGAAATTTAGCATCTTTGGATTTTAAAATATGCCAGATTCTCAATAGTACAAGACATGTGTCATTAGTGAATATATTGATGTAAAAATGTGACTAAATAAATGATAAAACTAACTTTTGGTACAATCCATCAACAATAAATATATATATTTTTTACGACATTAATATTAATCTAAAGTACAGGTAGTTTTCAACTTAAATGCCTTGACTTATAACAAAGTCATATTTACAAGTGATATCATTTATAAATTCTGCTATTGATCAATGCAATTGACCTGGGTTTGATTTCCAGATCAAATGATCTCATTTATGAAAAGCAGCCTTATTTGTATCTGATGATTATAGTTTTGTGTTCTTTATGTTTATTGAGATAATACAGAGATCACCCTCTCACTAAAATCATTTTGAATCAGCTTTGTATCAGGAAAAACAGCTTTTTGTATCAGTTTTGTAGCAGGCAAAAGCTAGAATTTTATCATTTTGCCTGTGAATATTAAATTTGCAAGTTAAATCCAAATTTAAATACAAATAAACATACCACTGTATATTATAAAAAACATTTTTATAAGATGAGATTATACATTTGTAAATTTTAAATAGGATTTGCTAACATTAAAAATTCAAATAAGACTTAATTAACATATAGAAAAATGAATTAATCGAATGAGCATGAGAAAAATGAGAAAAAATATTTTAATAGAAAAGTAGAATTTCATAAATATTCAGTTAATTTTTTTGTTTCTTTTTTAAACTTTTAAATCTCTTCCCTATTCTTCTCTTGAAAAGTTAAAATTATTGAAATGCAAGAAGTAGCATCTGTCAATAAAACTTTTCCACTTTCCACTGCACATGTTTCTTTGGATGCCATTTTTTATTTCTTGCTGAGTGTTACTCAGCAAAGTTTTAAATCTTTCATTAAGTTCATGTCCTTTTTTCTTAACTGAATTTCTCTATTACATACAACATCTTCATTACTTTTTCTTTTTTTACATTCTTTGCTGGCTTGAATTCTTTCCATTTTCTTTTGTCTCAATTTTTTACATATTTTAAAATCTTTAGGTTTATGATAAAATTTTCAATTGTCTTATCACAACAGCACTTGACATATGATTTGATTTTTCTGAGTGCATTTATACTTTTTAAACTTAATTTATATCTGCTATTAATCATACATTTATCAATACTAAATTCTTCTTCAATATCAGCATTGCCATGCAGTAAAGATAACAGAGCTTTTACTAGTTTTGAAATATGGGGATATTTCAAAGCTCCTAAGAAATCTATTATTTAAAAAATCCACATCCAATATTGGTCAAGTTGCTCAGAAAGATTTACATTTTAGCTAATGATGTTTCTTTCATCTCATCCACAGTGAGGAATTCATTTGACACTATTGCATTCTCATCAGAGACAAACAAAGTAATCATTTGTGGATATTTCAAGCAATTGTTCTTCAACAGATGTTGAAGAACAACTGCTTGAAATATCCACAAATGATATGGCTTGTAATCTTATCCATTCATCACAAAGGTTGGATGCATCTTTTAAAGAAATAATTTCAGATAATTGTGAAGCAATAAATTTTATATCTTGATAAAAATGTTCTTTTAATCTTCAAGTAATATATAAAAATGTCACGGTTTGTAAAATTTTATTTTCAAGAGATAATTTTTAAATGAGATACATTGCAAAATTGTAACATAGAATAATCTAGAATTACAAAGTACTTCCATAGCCTACTCAAGTATTGCATCTGACATCAGTTTGTAGATGTAGATGAAGGACAAAACTGGAAACCAATTTTGTCCATCATCTATATCTAAAAATTTTAATTGCTCACTTTGTTTCTATCTGAAACGCTGCTCTTTGAGAAATCTTCCCATTATTGTTTTCAACAGTTGAACCATTTCAGTAGAGAGAATATGAATAAGAAAAGATTTTGTCTGAAACATAGTAAAAAAAATCTATAAAAATTTTTAAAACATTTTGTAAAAATAACAATTTGGGAAATAACATTTATCATTAAAAGCTGCACAGATTTTTTGCAAGCAGGCACTATCACACCTCAATATGTTGCTTTTCTTAAAAAATTCTTTTGAGACAGAAAACTGCTTAATTATGTGAGAGTCTACCTTTCTTTACTACATTAACATTACTATTAAAACAGTTAAAATGCTCACTTGATTTTTGTCATTTTTGAATTATATAGTTTTATATATTGGTAGATTAAGAACTCATTTATTAGAGAACTAAAGATTATCACCACTAGCAGGTAATTAAAAGGGGGATTTCAAAAGTTGAGTCACAAGTGTGGAATAGGTAAACAACAATCCCACCAAATATGTTATGTAGAAAAATACACCAAACTAATAATAATAATAAAAATTTAGTATACTTAAAATAATATTTATATAGTTGTTCTCTAACCTTATTATATATAATTAATCAAATTTTTCACAAGAAATCCATTTATTAATAAACAGAAATATAAAATCAAGCAATCAATGCACAAAATAGGAAAAATGGTGGCAACTGGAAATCAAAACCAAAACCTTCAGTGTTCAGACCATTTTTCTTTGCTGCTTCACTGTCAAACCTTTTTATCAGGCATGACAACAGTACTAATCTTGTGTTTAATCCTCAATTGGGACAATTTTACATTACCACTATAACAACGAAAGTAGAACCAATCAAAAGATGACAAGAAATAGAAAAAAGTTTCCAAAAGGATCATACTTCTATCTGATATGAGTTAAAACTATTCAAAGTTTTTCACTTTGTGACATCATTTCTGATAAAGACAGAAGTGACTTCATAATCTAAAAACTTCATGTTGTGAGGTTTGTTACATTGCAAAGAAATCATATACTCTAACTGATTTGCACATGCATAGAATGTTTTACACATCAGTCTGATTTTTAATGGCAAGATGTGTTACTCACATGATCTAGCATTATTGTCATTATATATTTCAAATTCAAGAGCAATTAATTTAAAAAAGAATATTAGATCAAAAAGCTGAAAATATTGCTTAAAATTATGCATATCACATTAAAAATGATGATTATTTCCATGAGATGGAAAAAGATTTTATTATAGGATGGTCTGTTTTCCAACATTTTGCCATACAGTTAAAAATATGCAAAATGTCTGCATTATTTAATAATTATTAGATATTGTAGAATAAAACCTGTTCAATTTTTTGATTATATGGGAAGATTCAATATTTTCTTTATCCATTACTAGTAAAAGATCATAATAGATCACTTCCAACAAACAGTTGGAGCAGATTCCTTTTGGTCAATAAATAACCAGTTTTTATGATTCCTTGTGTCATGTGGTCAGCAGATCATGGAATTGGCACATAAATGGAAAAAATGAGCATTTGTAGTAGTTCGTAGCAACATTTTTAATTTTTCACAGTTTGATGCAATTAGCACAGGTTTGTAATCCTAAATATATCCTAGTAAACATTAGTAGTGAGAAATCCATATATTGGGCATTTCTGATTTATGATGGTAAGGTGCGAAATTTTTGAAATCAAAATCCATCCTAAGTCAAGGAGCATCTGTACATGTAATAAAATTATATGCATTTCCATAAACTAAATATTCTAGCCAAATTAATCTCTAGCACGATAATTTAGAATTAAATTGTAATTTTAGTAATTATTTTAAATCAAAGTTTATCATGACTGGTTTCAATTATACTATATTATATATACTTCCATAAAAATAAACTCTTATAAATGTTGTTGGCAAGTTACTAGCAGATAGAAAATAATAAAATTTTCTAGCAGAATTATTATTTTTAATGATAATTCTATAGTTATAAAATCAATTAAGCAGAATAAGCAAATATTCAAATCTAAAATTTAAGGAAAAATAATTTTAATATTACCAAAATAAGTATAATAATGTTTTTGAATTTTTAAGCCTTAATGAAAAGATTTAAGAAATTGAACATATTATTACATCAACTTTGATAATATTAACATTTCTGTTTTTTTACTTAAAAGTTTTCTTGTGAATATATTTAGTAGTAGTAGAAGAATGGATTTTTGAAGAATTTGTATAAATAATGCAGATATATCTTTACTTCCTTTTGTTCAGTAAAATTTCTTCCTTCAGAAGAGAAATAGGTTTATATAGTGATTCAAATTATTTTAAAGTACATATGTGAATATTTTAAGGAAGAAATCAAATACAGAAATATATTAATAAATATCTTAATGAAAATATGATAAGAAATGATAAATCTAGAAGAATGATTTAAAAAAAAAAAATAAAATAATAGTAATAATATCAACAGTTGTCAATGGATTAAAATTTTACTACTGAAACTAATCTATAATCCTAGAAGAGGAAAATGCTTTCCTAAAAACAAAAGTTAACAAACTTTTGTATTATATGAATACAACATATAAATAAATGAATGTTTATCTCTTTTTGCAGAATATTCTACACTTATTTTTAAATATACAGAGTGGATCAAAAGTAAGCATACAGTAATACAGGAATTATTTTTCCAAACAGTGGACAAAATGAAAGAGTTCATGACAGATGCATTTATGGACATTGAGTCAAACTGTGTGTCAAAGTGTTTCAGATAAGTTGATACTTGTTGTACCATTGATGGAGGAGATTTCAAGCACTTAAGAGATTAAACAAGTTAAACAACTAAGTATCATCACAATGTTAAACAACTGAAATGTTAAACTAAGTAAATGTTAACTAAATGTTAAACAACTAAATACTGTCACAATGCCAATATCTGGGAAGAATCATCAATGAAATGTACATAAAGTTAATTTAAATTTATGAGAATAATAATAAAACAAACTATTATTTAATACTTTAAAACTTTCACTAGCTTTGCTGTAAATACATGGCATGAATGGGTAGTTGGTTGTTTTAAAAATTATTTTGCACTAATCTAAAATAGCTTTTCAAAATTTAATTACTTTATATTGTAGATTATATTTATCATCATCAATTGTCAAAAATAAAAAATTTTTTCTCATTTTATTTTTATTTTTTTAAGATTTTAAGTAAGCATGGCTGACTGACCAAAACTCCCACCAATTCCTTCTTGGCAAATTTCTGTTCCATCTGCTAAGCTCAATACTATTTCTTATTGACAGATTAAATATATTCTGAACCAATAACGGTAAAAAAACTATTATTATAATTGTTATTATGGAAGAATAGTCATTCTTACTTTAGAAATTATTTCTTGAAAAAACATCAAATATTATTGCAAAATAAAACAAAAAACTATTAAAATGTTGAATAACATATAAGTTAATGTAAATAATTGCTTAAAAATTATATCTAATATAAAGTTAAGCATTTTTTATAAGAAAGCATACAGCAATAATTTTGTTTCATTCATAAATTAATAAATTTTGTTTTATTAATTTACTAAATAAACGATTTTTCATTAAAATATGAATGGAAATATATCATTAATGGCTTGTTTTATTCAGAAAGAACACAACTATCAGACAAACATAATAATTTAAGTGTATGCTTAAAAAAAAAATCATTAAAAAAAATGGTATAAACTCTGGTATAATATATACAATGAATATTTCTTTATAAATAAATAAATAATAATAATAGTATTGGTAAAAAGGAACATAGAAACTGTAAAAACAGTAAAAATTTCAGATTTATTTGATGAAAAATAAGGATGATATGACGATTTATAAATTTCTGAACATCATTAGGCTTAACTACAGAAAACCACTGGCATGACATTTGCACCAAAATGACAATTGC
Organism: Androctonus mauritanicus; assembly: GCA_011317285.2. Lineage (NCBI taxonomy): Eukaryota > Metazoa > Arthropoda > Arachnida > Scorpiones > Buthidae > Androctonus > Androctonus mauritanicus. The sequence goes on from WUQG02438479.1 coordinate 10,632, forward strand.
CGAGCATACAAAGGGTTAATATCATTATTTATTACCAATATCCCATAAAAAATCTATTATATAGTGTATACCTACTTTTGATCTACCCTATACATATATGTTTTATATTTTACAAAATAGTATTTTATTGTTATAAAATAATTTTAACATACCATAACTATATTTTGCTGATTTGGATGAAGACCATGAAATGAGATGCTATAATTAATTAATAAATTACCAATATTAGCCCACCATTTTGCTATGCATAGTTCAAGTGTTCTTCGTTCCTAAAAATAAAAAATTATATAACTATTAATATTAAACTTCAAATAACTTAAGATATTATAATTATTTTTATGCATACAAAAATATATGACTATTATTACAAGAGCAAATAAAAATACAATTCAAAACATTTTAAATATTTATAAAATTAGTATAAATTTATCAATATATTAAATAAATTTATTTCTAGTTTAAATATTTATGTTATTTAATGAATATCATATATATAATAAAATATAATAGTAATATACAGAGGTCTCAGACTTACAAAATTTTGAACTTATGAGATTTCAGATACATATAGATACATAAGTTTGTTTATTTTTGGTGAATTTTCATAAAATATTAATGAAAATTTCATTAAACAATTTACTTTTTTGCAAAAATATCACTTATGGTCTTAAATTTTCTTATCTATGTTTAAAATGGAATTAGCAAATGGAATGGCCAAATAAAATTTATTTGAATGTTCCATTTACTAATTTACTTAATTGAGTATACAGGTACTCTTCACTTAACAACAGAGTTCTGTTCTCACAACTTGATCATAGAATGAATTTATCAGTAAGCAAGTATCTTGTTCATATATATTTAGAAAATATTGAAAATAAATTTCAACTTAAAAATTTATATTTTAATTGTGAATAAAGTATTTTTTTTGTCAGATTTTTGGAACTACAAGTGTGGGGAATTACATGCAACAGAAGTTGTAAGCAATGCATATAGGTGAAAACCAAATTTTCTGTTAAAAAAAAAAAAGCCATAAGCTCAAATGTAAGTTCAAACAGTCATTAAACAGGTAAGTCATTAAATGAGAAGTACCTGTATTGAATATAAGCATTATTTGATTTATGTAGTTTTTTATTTATATGTAAATTTTTTGGATGAATTAACTATATAAGTTGGAGACTTACTGTACTAATATAGTAATATTTATATAATACAAAAATTTTATTTTTTCTAAATCTTTAAAAAAGATTAATTAACCTGAACAGGAAATGCACATGTCACTTCAGCAAGAGCATTCAGAAAAAACATTTTATGAAATTCATTAGTTTTAACTGAACAATGAGGACGTAACTGAACTCCATGAACAACAATATGAGCATCATGTTGGTCATCTGATGACTGTATATTAACAACTGAAAAATACAGATAAAAAATTTAAAAAACTGCAAAAAATAAATATATATATGTTTTTTGTAAACAACTCTACATATATTAATAAACTATAATTGAAAATGCAAGTCAAATTTCAAGAATCTTATTGTTTTAACCAAATAAAAAATATATTATTTGATATGCTAAGTTTATAAATGATATATAATTTAACAATATTCAATTCCAAAATTCCATGACTAATTTTCTTTACAATTAAATTTAGTTAAAAAGTAATTTCTTTACACAGAGAAAAGATATCTTCAAATATATGAATCATTATCAGTACTTGTTAATTATAATTTCAACAAGAATTATCTATATCTGAGCTATTTTTTTTTAATATAAAGCAGACTATAAATCAATTAATAAAAATTATTTGAAATATCTTAAAAATTCATCAATAATAAAAATTCATAATTATTTAAAATATTATTCATATTTTAATTTTAAGAATTAAAATATGAATTAGATGCTTCTCCTAGTTATGATCATTTGACTTATGATAAATCTGATATGACTGTATTTAGAATATTTCAAACTTATTTTCATAACATATCACTTATTACCATCATAATTTAACATAGGAACCTGGTATGCCAGTCATATAGCCTTCATTATATATACATTTATCATTCCTAATTGCATTAAATACAATTGAGCCTCTTTTACACAATTCAACAATTCATCCATAAGACTATCAGCTTTATCAAGCCTCCTCAGATTATAAAAATATCAATGTGCCTGAAACAGAGCTTAAACTCTGACTCATAGAACTGTAGGATTCGTTCTTAATACTTCTTAACAGAATTATCACTAAAACTCCAGCCATTATGTTACCTATAGAAATACTATAGATTTGTTTATAGAATTTAACTCTTAAGCTGAAGTACAAGCAATAGCATATGGTAAATGCTAAATCTCTCAGAATGTTTGCTTTCTTATAGGCAGATAAGAAGATACAAATTGAACTGCCTCTGAGATATTCTCAAGCAGAAACATATAAATAGTGAAACAGGTTGGTGGTAGATTCAACAACAGAAGGGGCTTTGATATCTATAATTGTCATTGATTCATTAGAACTTGGCTCCTCTTGAAAACTTTTTGCAGAAAAATACCTGTTAAATTAACTGATTTAGAATAGTCATGTAGTTTAAGTAAATATCAACTTGCCATTTTCTTCTCAAACTCATATATTGAGGATTCCTCAACTATTGATATTGCTGCAATCAGCAAGACTAATAGTTTAGAAGTTTTGTACATTTTTATGAAATCAAAGTCTTGGATAAGCTGGGTATCCAGCAACTGGAGTATGGAAGGTACAGGGGATGCTAATAATACCTGGGCAAAGATTGGCTGCCTTTGATTATGGACCTTGGCTATATGTAATGGACAATCCCTTCTGACAAAAGACCTCCTACAGGAACTGGAGAATGAAGCAGAGAAGATCAACTGCAACATCATTGGAATCAGCAAAGTAAGAAGAAAAGGCAAAAATTTCATGGAACTTCGAAGCAGACATCTCTTCTACTTCCAAGGGAATGAGAGCAATACCAATAGAGGAATAGGATTCCTGATCCATAAGGACATCATACCAAAAATCATCAGTTTCAGCAGCAATTTAGATTGAGTAGGACAAGTCACAATGAGGATTTCTAACAGACACCAATTAAAAATAATACAAGTGTATATGCCAACAACCAGCAGTAATGATAAAAAGAT
>WUQG02438490.1:0-13778 GCA_011317285.2 Androctonus mauritanicus
TTTCTCTCTCTCAATAGTGGTTTGATTCCCAATAATGGATAATTGGTTTGAAATTGTTCTATTTGAATAGATCTAGTCATCCCATGACTGTTGTCATAATTACAACTGTTTATTAAAAACTAATGATAAATTGTTTCCATAGTCAAAAAGCTTCATTATTTTGGTTTAAGCTTATTACAGAATAATTTTTTGTTACTCAGTAAATATTCTTTATCAATTAAAAAATTCTTCTAAGAGACCAATTTAAAAATACTTCTATAGACCAAAGTTCAAGTTTATTTGAATAAAAGTTTAAGCTTCACTCATATGCTACTTATAAGAAAACTCTTCCATTTTGGATTAAGCTGATTTGAGCCAGAAATTCTGCCTGCCATTAAAATGTGATTCTTATTATGTACACAGTTGCAAAGATCACAGATCAGTTTGTTTTCTCCTATCAAGAGTTGCAAATGAGAGTTAATTGACTATGCTTTATATATTTTCTTGCTGTGAAGATATTTTCTCTCCTATTTATACAGTAAGTTGATTCTTAATGCTAAATAATTGATTTGATATCATGAAATAGTGGAACTTGTTAAAGATCTAGTATCTCAAAGAGAGACATCATGATAGAATTTTCTTAATAAAAGACTTCAAATCATTACAGTGAATGGAAAAGGATATATAATATTAAACAATTAAAAAGATTTAAGAGTAATCTTGAGCTTATTTGCTAAATACTCAGGCAGGATCATTTGTTTTCTTAACAGAAAACTCAACTTTTTGGATTGAGCTGATTTGAGCCAGCACTTTTATCATCAATATATTTTTCTACCTAAATGCAAATTTTCTCTATCATGATATCTTACCATGATATCAGACTATATTATACTTTAAACAATGTAATTTTTTAAATAAATAAATTATTTTATATGAGTCATCTATTTTTCTAATAGTGTTTTATTATTAGAAAAATAAATGGTTTAAATATATATTTGATATTTTGCGTGTTTGTTTTTAATAAAATATTAAAATAAAATCCATAATTAATGTGTCGTAAATAGATAATACAAATTTTTTAAAAAATTTGAAAAAATGCAAACTTTCGAGAAATTTATTTTCACAAAATAGTCTACAAGAATAAAAATTTAAAAATATAGATAAATTTAAGATTCATATGTGATGAAAATTTTATAATTTTTGAATAACAAATATATAAATCCACAATGGTTTAAATTTATTGCAACAATAAATATATAAAGTCAAAAATTTTTTGGTACTAATAGTTTGGAAATTCAAAATAAAATATCAAAAAATAAGCCAAATATATATAATAACTATCATAAATCACTACATTAAATAAGTAATAATAGCATTTCTTTTAATGTTTTTGGAATATTTCATGAGCAGTAATTCTAATGCCAGCAAATTTTTGAAATTTTGGAACTAACTGGAAATTTTTACCTTGGAATTAATAAAAATATATTTTTTGTTTTATGAATTTTTTTTCCTAACAAAAAGTTTTTAAGAAATGCATTAATTTCATAAAATGAGGGATACCTGTATTTAAAAATTAATTATTAGATTTCTTCAAAATGAATATAACGATTCATATTAAATTTTGCCTAATTTATGTGAAGAAGATTTTAGATGAAAATATTACTCTATCATTATCAGATTATTAACTAATATATGATTTCTAAAATTTCTCTTTTCACTTTTTCAAAAATTTCTTTTATATTTCATATATTATAACATTTTAAATTTATTTTTGCAGCAGTGGATGTCGAAGGTACTCCTATAGATGTTATACACCAACCCAATTTTCCTTTGTCACCACCTTCCTGGTCATCATGTTTAGTTCAGAGTGATAGTACAGTATCCACTCCTATAATTGAACAGATACCTGAATTATGTGAAAAATTACTTGTAGAAGGAGGAGCAGATAATAATATTGAAGTAATGACCAAGTTAATTTTTCATATATTCAAGTAATCCACATATGACATGGTAATTAGGTTCCTATAAAATCCCTTATAGTACAAAATCATGTTATACAGGATTAAGAACCAGCACATAAAAGAGTGATTACATTCCAAAAGCTAAAAAAAAAAAAATACACTATTTTTTATTTTCATAACTATAAGAAATTTAATGCTTGTTCAATTATTACTATTTTTAATAAATATCTTATAAACTTTGAAATAAATTATCTAACATATATCAGGTGTCCAGAAAAGTTTTTGCCATTTTTCATGTGAAAAATTAAAAACACATATTCTTATTTTAAAATGAATTTATTCTTCAAAATATGAATCTTCACACACTATAACTTTTTCCCAATGGTTTAATAACTTATAAATGCTGTTTTTATAAAGTCTTTTGTTTTATTGCAGAAAAATGTTGACACTTCTCTTCCAATAACTTTAATTGTTGAACTCATATGGTATCCAGACTCAGGAACAAGTGGAAATTTGTTGGTGAGAGGCCTGGCAAATATGATGGATGGAGATATAATCTTTCATTCAAGTTCCACTATCTTGTCATGAGTCATCTTTGCCACAATGTCAGAAATTATCCTGAAGAAACCAAACATTCTTCCTGTTTACCAATGCTGGTTGTTTTTTTTTTTAAAATTCTCTCTGAACTCTTTCTAACACATACAGTACACACACTAATCACAGTAGATGTTAGCAGTAATAGTTTTTCCCACTCCTAAAAACTTATGATGAATGATTTCTGTGGAAGTTCATCAAATACGTAGCAAAATTTTTCTTGAAATCAGTCCAAATGACACTTAAAATTAATCAGTTATGAGATTTCTTGTGATTTGAATATATGATCCATTTCTTATTGTATATTAAAATTTGGTTAAATAAAGATTCAGTTTTTGACTAAATAAGATGAGAAGAGCACATTGTGAACAGTTACAGTTTGTTCTCAGGTGCAATCTTCAAATTCTTATCATTTAAAAAAAGTGGTTTTCCAGATTGGGGTGCATCTTCAAGGCACTTATCATCTGAAGTAAACTTTTGGAACCAATTTCAAGCAGTTTGTTCTTTTACTGCATCTTCTCCAAATGTCATACAAATCTTTCAATAGGCTTCTTATGCATTGGAAAAAAGTTTCAACTCATATAATAAACATGCATGAATAACTTTTTTGGCTAGCCATATTAAGAATGTAAGAAAATGTATAATTTGATTTTTATTGTTTAAAATGTGACAACTGAATGACTCAGAGGATATATGTTATAGTTCAAGTTAAGTTATTAATGTCTGAAAAACAAATTGTTCAAGTTATGTATCATATATACACATTAATTATCAATCAGAAAAATCTCTAGAATTTGACCAACAAAAATCAGCAAGAAGTTTTCTGGATATCTAATATATATATATATTAGATAAAACTTTATATATATAAAAAATTTTCTTTCTTTATGTCACTATTAAACATAATCATACAAAAACATTTTCTCTGTTACAGGATATCTTTACCTTCTGAACTTTCTTTTCTACATTTTGAATTTCTTCTGCTTTATAAAATCATATTATGGGTTGTTTGCTTTTGCTTGATATCTTTTAAATTTCATTGTATGACATTAAGCATTTTTGAAACTCTGTTTTAACATTGTTTTTAAACAAATGGTCAAGAATGGTGTAAACACACACTTTTTTTTTTCATAATAGTTAGTAAGTCAAATAATAAAAAAGAATGGAAATATTGAAAAATTATATCCAGATTACAGTTTTCCTCATACAAAAGTGCAGGAAGTACAGGGAAACTTTCTAAAAAAAATATAGTGTTATGTGAGGTTTGCTACAAATTCTAAACAATGTTAGAGTGAAAACCATATTACTAGAGGACTCTTGTAATTTTTAACTGAATTAGAATGAAGCCTGCTGTAAAAGTACCATGTTATATGGGGAGTTGCTTGTATTTTATTTTCTTTATAAAAAAAATACCAATGGAGTTTTTCAAAATAAAAAAATTTACAAAATCAAATGAGTGAGGAATATAAATAATGAATTAAAATTATATGCAAAAATTAAAGTTATTATATAACATAATGTCTTTTAATATTACTTTAAAACATTGATTTTCTAAATGTTAATTATTTGAACTGCCAATTATCTAAATCAGTGTTTTTCAACCGGGGTGCCGCGGCGCCACGATTGGGGTGTCACAAAGTTTAGGCGTTTTCTTGGAATTTTACTTGGATCTTGCATTAATTAAAATTGTTATTATTTACGTATTTACGCATCTTTGTGTAATTTGATATATTTGATAATAAAACTAGATTTAAAAAACAATAATGAAAATATTATTTCACATGTAGGTATTTCGAAAAAATTCAATGGACTGAAATTTTGATTTTCAATACGTAGAAACGCTTTTTTACATTAAAATGCTACTTCGAACTGTCAATTTTTAAAAATTTTCTTCCTCGGGGAGGGAGTCCCCTCTCCGGACCCCACCCCAGCGTTGCGCGTAATATTCGTTTTCGCAAAAAATTCATCCGGCCCATTAGCCCCCTTATTCAAATTCTAGATCCACCGCTGGTCAAAGATGTCACGATTTTTTATTTTTCAATCAGGGGTGCCACTCAATGAAAAGGGTTGAAAAACACTGATCTGGCCCATCAGTCCGACCTAGAATTGAATCCGATGGTAGAATCTGGAATTGAATCCGGATCCTCCAAGGTGAAAGCCAAAGCGTTTCTATATGACCATTAAACCATTCGAGCTCCGTCTTATCACTAGTGGCTTTTATACAGCTTGTACCTCGCAGGGGTGACAGGCTGTGAAAAAGCCACTAGTTTCACCTCTCCACTTATTACTTCACCTGAATGGAAAGTAGTAACATCTATTTATTTAAAAAATCGGATCAACGTTAAGGTTAGATTAAATTTTAGTTAAGCCATTGAATCACACATAAGGTATATTTGGTAGCGGCTACTTTCAGAGCTCCTCACAGACTAGTCATACCAGTTGAATGACGGGCTTTAAGTTCTTTTCCTGGAAAACTAGATGTGTGGGATTCGGAATTGAACGCGGATCTTCTGAGATGGTAAGCAATTGCTTTTTCACGCGACCATCTGATTGACTTTCATAGTTACGGGTATTTTTATGAAACGTTATGAAAGATGAAGGAAAGGGACGCTAATTTCAATTTTGCCAAAGGAAGCCATAATAGATAGTGCAGCCCTGCGTTTTTTGATTGATTTTAGCAGATATTTTCAAATAAGAATCAAATGCAGTAGAATTCTTATAATTCATCAAAATTGAAATTCTGGAACTGGTAGCTGAATTAATCCGAAATTTTAAGAAGTTTCAGTTGTTATTCTAATGTATGACCTAATGTTTATTTGGAGTGTTACTAAATTACATTTCTGTGTGTTGTGCATTGTTTATTTACTGATAAATATAGGCAGGCGGCCGGATGTCCGAGTGGTAACGCGTTGACGTGCCACGCAGGAGGACCCTGATTCGCGTCCCGGATCCGGCAATTGACGAAAAATTTTTCGCAGTTCTGGGTCCAGCCCAGCGATCCCCGTCCTTCACTATCCGGCCCCCCTGTACGGGTGTGGGTGAAGCTCGTGGTTGGAACTGGCCCCTTCCTTTAGTAATCTCCCTGACTGGAAAGGAGCGTAAAAAATAAATAAATATAGGCATATCTTAAATTTATTTGCTATCATTTATAACAACAGTCTTGAAAATACAATCCACGAAAAATTATCTGACCTGAAAACATTTTATTCTGATTATAATTACTTAGAAGCATTGAGACAAACTCTTTCAAAAATTTGATAAGAATCTTTTAAGATAAAAATTATTAAAATCGAATGAAGTTCAGTGTGAACAAATGATTGTACAGATTTTCCAATAGGTTGAATGTTCGTGTTTTTGCTAACGTTTAGTTCAAGCAGTCTTCTTTCTTTGATCGCAATTATTATACAACTACAATGGAATCAGTGAAAGCATAAAACAGCAACACACAAAACAGAACAAGGAATGTCTACTCTCTTTACGATAATAAAGAACGTCTGCAGAACAGGGAATGTCTGCTCTCTTTATAATAACAGAACAATAATATGGTGCATAAAATGCGCTATATTATTGTTTTCTTTTAATCGTAACGAGAGCAGACATTCCTGTAAAAACAATAACGATAAGATTTCCAAAAAATGTTTTGTAAATTTTAAAAATAAGAATAATTAGGAAGAAAAATTATATTTGATAAATTGGCTTATATTCTTTAAATATTCTAAGAGTATTTTATTTGATAGTTTTGAATGAATTATTATTATAGAACTAGAGTTTGTTAATTTTTTAAAATAAATATAAATTATACTATAACTAAATAATACAAATAAATAATTTTCAGCAACTTATCAAGTATATATTTTTGACATCTTTGATTTTTGATAAATACTTTTATACATTATTTTATTAATTTAAAATTGAATTTGATTATTGTAAAATCTAATTTATAGAATATAATACATTAATTTTTGGAAAAAAATTATAATTGAAATGCTATATTATATTTCTTGATTGTATTAAAATAAAATTTTATTTCGTTTTATCTAACTGTAGATGGCATGTTGCTAAGCACGTGATCTACCATCGAAGTAAAGTAAATGGTTGATCATTAGAAATAAAATTGTTATTTATATTGTCTATTCTATTATAATTGTATTATGAATAAATCGTTGATACTTTGGATTAGATGAGGCTATTATTCATGTCTATATAATGTTGCAGAGAAACTTCACTAAATTAAAATTAATAAATTTGGGTAGGTGCTTATTGATTATGCATTTTGGATATAATGTATTAAGAAATATACAGTATATCCCTTATTCTTAATATTATTTATTTATTCCGAAATATATTTTGAATATACTATATTTTGTAAACATATATGAATATATTTTTAAAACGAAAGTATTAAAACGTGCTGATTTGGTCTTGTTCACTTTTCTTGTTCTTTCTTTCATTTTGTTTTTTTTTATTGTTTTAAGTAATCACATTTTATATATCATGCATATTAAAATGTATTTCTATTTTATTCATTTCATATTTCTTGCAAAAATATTTGTAAAATTAATAGATATTTATTATAATATGAATCAAAAAAACTATGTTAAGATTCTTAAATACCTATAAATTGAGTGAATGATAGTTATCATTCACTCAATTTATAGGTATTTAACATAGTCTCTGAAAATCGCCCTGCATAGTAATTATTCATCTTACTTGGTTTCTTTGAATGAAAAAAAACAAATCTAAATACAATATATGCAGAAATCTGCAATGCAAAATTATCAATCATTCACTCAATTTAGAAGCATGGAGTAAGTGTTTGAATATCTTACCAAATCTTTTTAAAATTTCTTAAAAAATAAAACTAACAACTTTATTTTAGATAGAGCTGCCATCCGTCAGTTTGTCTACATTGTGTTTGTGTATTACTGCTTAAAGGTCTTCATTGATACTGTTTGGGTAATAAGAAAATAAGGACTGTACTGAAACATTAATGAAAACATGGAAATTTTGTCTACTGGAACATTTATATTGGCATTAAACACAAAGATGTGCTAAGTTCCTATATGTCAAAAACTTCCAAAGGAATAGCAGGAATATTTTATTAAATTGGTATAATTTGCTAGGGACAAAGTCAGGAGAATCTTACAAAATTCAGATAGTTGAAAGGAATAAGTTATTGTATTAATCCATTCATATTTGAACTATTTATGAAAATTCCTTCATTAGGGAAGGTTTGCAGTGTATATTCAAACCTCTCATTGGCATAATCTCTTATTGCCTTAATCCCTTAAAATGCGGTGGATTGTAATGGCACACCATTTGAGTCAATATTACTTCTGAGCTGGCATATTTGATAGATTGGATTATATTCTGAAGTGCAGGAAGTACAAAGACTGAATTGTAGCCTAACTGATATTCTAAACTGATATATAGATATGTGAGTCTAGAATTTGTACTTGTACTTGTATGGTACCACTGACTGCTAATATAGTGCTGTAGCCTGTATTTTTTTAATGATTATATATGTTTTAGAACTCAATGGAGCTCTTATTGGTGAAGCAGATATTTCCTTTATTGGCTATTCTATAAAGGATATGAGTGGCATCAATTCTGAATAAAATATTTCTTTTTTCTTATTAACTATTATAGAATCAGTTTATAACTTACATAAAATAAAAGTAATATCTTATTAAATTTGAGATTTATTTTGAAAATATTGTTTACTTGAAAAATAAAATTATAGTTATTCTCTAACTTATGCAAATAATTGGGATACTGTTTTATGTAACTTGGATTTTTGCTAAGTCAGAAGAATAATTTTTTAACAAAAATTTTGAATGAAATCCAAAATTAGATGGACTAATGTGATTGCACTTAACATTATGGCACAATATTATTCCTTGACTGAGGCAAGGAGGTAATATGAAATGGAATAATATATCTATAATATGATATTAAGATTAACAAACAATATACAGTAACATAAATCAAGTTATGTGAAATTTTAATAATATAAACTAACATATTTATACTTTTAAAGTAGATATAAAGCATAAACATCTACTATAAATATAGTAGATAGAACATAGACATTTATATTTATAGTAGATGTTTATGCTCTATATCTGTAAAAACAGTTGTGGAAAATATTTTACATAATGTTGAATTTATGTAAGTTGGAGAGAAGCTTTAGTTTATTAATTTTAAATAAATGTAGAAAATATCATTTTCAAAATAAAGTAAAACCATATTTTATTAATTTAAACTTTCTTAAAGATATTCATTCATTATTACAAAAGTTAACAAATTTAAAGAGTTTTGAAAATATTTCAATATCAAAATCAACAATATATTGATAATGACTATCCCTTTGGAATTTTAGGATTTGGATCTAAGATTAACATTTTTCTTAATTTTAATATTAAAATAAGACTGCTTAAACTAAAGCAAGATTATTTTATTGAAGTAATGGAAATTAATTGTACCTGCATAAATAATTTATACATAACATTTGACTACTGCTTATTCTTACAGAGAGCCATCTTGATCCAAGTTTTCAAACTTCTTATTAAAGTTATATTTTTGAAACATTGCTTTATTAAGTAAAATAATTGATATTCATGAAAATATACACAAAATTTTGTTTCTGATTAAAAGTATATTGCAATAATGTAAATAAAAAAATGTTTTAAAAATAGTATAAACTTATTCTAATATATAAAATAAATGTTACAGCTATATGCTTGAATATATTAAAGAAAAACTTTCAAATGAATCAAATTTGAAAAAGTTATAGTAAACCTTCATTAATCTGAAATAATTCAGGAGATAGGACATCTGGATTAAATGAGAATCCAGATTAGTGAAGCAAAAAAAAAAAGTCTCATGTGACAAAAAACATTAGAACACAAATAAATGGAAAATTTGATGATAAAGGTAATGTTGAGAAAAGTGAATTTAAAAAATTTCTGTTGAACTTTATTTAAAAACTATAAAAAGCAATACATTTATTCATTGATTAAAGACTCAGAAGTTATAAAAATCAGGATTATCTAACATCTGGATTAACTGTAACCAGATTAGCAAGGACTTACTGTATTTATATTAATGCCAAGGAATAAGCTTTTTAAAAATATCAGTTTTAAAAATTTGATTCAGTATTTCAGTAGATCATACTGATACAAACAGATATTACTGTAATAATTAATGGAAAAGTAATAGCATACTACTGTATTTTATATGAATAAATTTGGTAATATAAATTTAATAATAATAGAAATCAACAAACATTATTTCATAAGAGTAATCATAGATATTAATACTTGTTAGTTACCTGTTAGCTATTAGCTGTATATGTTGGTCCTAGTCAGCTATTTAAATATAAATGCTTTTGATCATCCTCCAGATCAAGAAATTTTCCCTCAAGTATGGATTTTCATCACACTACTTAATTATTTATTCAGAAATTACATATTATCCCTGACTTATAACTAGGTTTGATTTGAACCTGCTGTCAAGTCAGAGCAGTTGTAAGTTATAAATGCCCAAAATTTATGGATTTCTCACTAAATAATGTTTAATAGGACACTATATATTATCTTAATAAACATAACAAATATAAAACTATAAAAACCAGACAAAAAAAAGATGCTTTCCTTATATAAAACCATTGGGTCAGGGATTTGAACCCATGAAATTGTATTGACCAATTATAAAATTTACTCATTTCATCATTGTTATAAATACAAGTGATCATAAGTCAAGGAATACCTGTACTTAAAATCATTGAAAATATTAATATTACTGTATAATCACAAGATTTTAAAATAGCTTGAGTTTTTAATTTGAAATATCCAAATAATTAATGGTAAATCATTTTTAAATGTCTAAATAATCATAGTATATAAGTAGCAGTCATATCTCAGAAATATATGAAGATCAGTGAAAGAAATCATTCAAATTTAAAATATTATTATTTTTTATTTACTTTTCACAATAACATAAATCTTCTCTTGTTATTTTTTCCTAAAGTAAACAATATCTTAAAACATGGCTTTTCATTAAGACTTGATCCACATTATTGAGCCCCTCATATTTCGGTCTCTCTCCATTCTGAGGCCAGTTAAATATTTTTGCATTGTAATGAACCTGTTCATACTATAGGTAATGGTTAAGTCTCGTCCAATCACACTCCAGTCAAGAGTGGTCAGAAAGAATATTTCACTTATATTCTTTCCATTCAATCTTGACTGGAGCATGACCAAACTTGCCTAGACTTATACTGATAGTGTGAATTGCCTTCTTTATTCAGTCAACAGTCATTCCAGTGCTTTTATTGTTTTAAAAATTTAAGAAAAATTATATATGCTTTTAACAATTTAAATATGGAATTCTGAAAAAGATATATTTATAAATTAATTAATATTATTTATCTTCAAGTTTATCTAAATAAATATATACAAAGTGTAATTAATATAGCGATTTTTTCATTTTAGATGAAATGCTCATTGAATTGGTCAAAAACAAACCAGGTTTATATAATTTACAATCACCATATTATAGTGATGATAATTATAAGAAAATCCATTTGAAAATATTTTATAAATTTATCATCATCATCTATTAAATGAAGATGCAGGGTGTAGTAGTCTCCTTCAAGTTTTCTCTATGCTAAACTTGGATGTACCCATATCCTTATTTTTGTTTTTTTTTGCTTCTTAATATTTTCCTCCTCATCAAGAAGAATAGCCATAATTGATAACTCCTCAAATGAAAAATTTGATATCATAATTGCTATCTCCTCAGATAAAAATTTTCTACAGCACATAAGTGATTATATTCCAATCTGGAGACCAGTTTCAGACTTATTAATGAGCAAATATGTGAATACATTGTAAAATGACTGGATTGAGAATGCAGAAAGATTGAACTGTGGGTGGCTTGATAGTGTGGATTGGGTTTAAAGCTAGCTCAGCTTTTTCCATTCAAATATGGCTTATTAATGAACCATTGTAATTTTCTTGAAAAGCTACAATAAAATTTCAATAATTTGTCGTCTATAATATGCTATTTTTATCTAGAAAAAAAATACAAGTATCTTTGATTTATGAATATTACTAAGAGCATAAAAAATATTTATTAAATGAAAATTCTTAAATCAAACTCATTTCTCATTAATTCTAATGTAAAAATTTTTAATTTTGTAGATATCAGAAAGTCATTGCCATTTTACTTATTGATGATAAAGCATTTCAAAAGCATTAATATAAATATAATTATGTATACTATAATATAATATTTTACAATAGATGTTACCTATTTAGTGTATTACTTGCCATTTGACTGAATTTCAAAGTGCTAAGTGATTTTTGAATTTAGGTTCTCATAAAGCAATAAACTTTCCAATCATTGTAGTTTTATCTGTTAATTAAACATTTTCATTAAATATTCTCTTAAATTTATATAATTCTCAAAATTCTTCACTATTTACTAATTTATTAGAAGAAAAAAATCCAATTTTCTGGAGTTAGTATTGATGTTTTTAATTCAATTCAGTTTATTCAAAATTCATTAATTATAAATTTTATTATGGAAATTATTTTAATAAAATTAATAGAGACAAAACAGTTTATTTATTTATTTAAATCATTATATTGGTTAGGCTATATATCTTCTAATAGAACAAAAATTTACTGTCATTTCTCAAATTTATATATAGATGATAAAATATATTAAAGATTTATACATCTGAAATAATATATAATTTTGTTTTATGAAGTCAAATAGTATTATATAATTACAAATTCATTGGAAAATGCAGTAAGTGTTCAGTGGCAGAACTTAAAATTTTTGACTCCCACAAAATAATAATCAGGCTCCTACCACAAAAAAAAAATTTATCTAGATATTTTTATTAGAAAATAATTAAAAAAGAATAAAATTGCATCATTTAAAACACAATTGAAAATTATTAAAAGAAGATATATTTAAAATTCTTCCTTCTGAATTTTTAATTTGCAAAATCTCTAATCACATTTTTTATTTCATATTTTTGGCATTCATATCTAAAAACTGTTCCTACTGCTGCACTGCTCTGATTCAAGGAATGTTTTATTCTTTTCATAGTGCATTTAATTTTTATAGTATTATATTGTTAATTTAAAAAAAGATAAAATACAGACAAAGAAGATTTGAGCCCCCTGCATTGCAGGGTCTGGCACATTGTAATTCCACCATTGGTAAGTTGATTACAGATACTTACATTATATTACCATTAGCTCATCTAATCATTTGTCAATGATAGTAACAAAGAATAAAAATTTGTTAATATTTGTATGACATAAATAATTTATCATCATAATTTGCTTGATTTTAAAAAAATAATTTTCTTCTATTTAGATAATAAGTCATTGTTTAATCATATACAATTGATTTTGTTGACCTTAATTTTATTATGATCAAATTTCATTGTTGAAAATGGAACTCCTGGTTTTAACATTATAGATTGTATTCAACATCCTTAGTTAGATTATGAATGAGCCAATTTGAAGTAAAATCTAACTTTGAATTGAAGTTAACACTCACTGATATTCAGAAAGAATTTTAACTCTTGAGATGCAAACCCTCAAATCAGCCTTTCTAAATATTATTTTTTCAAGATTAAATGATAATCTGTTTGAGACCAACAATGTGATTGGTTTTCACAAATCAAATGATATACATAAAGAAAATGGAGGGCAAATCAAATCATTGACATAATTTTGTTGTTTTAAGTATCTCTTCCAAAGGAGTCATTGTATAATTTCTTGAACGTTAGTTGATAACTTATTTATATTCAGTGACTTTTGTAAGTGATAGCAACAAAATTGTAATTGTCAAGATTTTCCATATCATTTCTTCTTTTAACATAATTTCATCTAATTTGATGATTAAAATGCTGTAAAAATTCTAAATTTTTCAGATTTCTATCATTTCTTCTTCATCACTGCTACTAGTAACCATTTTAATGGAATCCATTCATTCAATGCATGGGTTAATCTGAAGATTAATTTCTAACCAACCATGCTTTGGAGGTAAGAGTTAACTTTGTTTTTCTTGTTCATTTGAGATGGTGAATATTAACTTTATATCCATACTAAAACCAGGGTGTGAAGAATTTAACCAAAATAAATAAATAACTAGCTTATAACACCCTAAATAACTTTTATTATTAAAAGCTTTTCGGATACTACTCCATCATCAGTA
>WUQG02438521.1:0-13777 GCA_011317285.2 Androctonus mauritanicus
TTTGTGACCTTTGCTGAATGCGTACTCTTAGGTGCTTCTCTGCGCACTCTTAGGTGCTCGTGAACGTAAGAGTATGCTTTTTCTTTTTTTTTTTTTGTTTACCAAAATTTAAAATAAAATTATTCCTTCATTCATGCTTTAATTTACATAACATCAAGCTTACATATTTAAGTTTTATGTAATGGAGAAATTTTTCTTAAATTAATAAAATTTGCCTCTTTATGTTAGTTTATATTTTATCTGCTCACTCTTTGGTGCCTTTACCCTGTCCTAATTTCCTAGTATCACGACTTATTTTTTACATATTCTTATATGTTTTTGAAAAAGACAATGCATTAACATTTCATAAGTTTATAGTTCATTATTTTTGACACGACTGAACTGAAATTTTAAGAACATTAAATAAGAAACATCTAATATACAGAAGTTGATAAAAATGAGTTGAGCGCAATGCAATCTGTTGAAGAATTTACGATGGAAAGACTCCTTTTCCCTTCTTTTTGGCCTAAAATTTTGGACTGAAATTTTCAAAAGATCTTAACTAACTTAACAAGCATTTACATTTCAGATATGGTCAAAATTAGTAGAACAGTATCATTTATAAAGACTTTTACAAGGAGAAGAATCATCCTCTCCTAATTTCTTTATTTTAACCCATCCATACTGTTTCTTTTTTTAGGAAGACTAAATAAGCAATAAGAGACTTATTTTCAATTTGGTCAAAAATGATTGAACAATTGAATTGAATAACTGTCTATAGAAAAGAGATCTGTATATCCCTAATTTGTTTTGACACGTTTGTACTGAAATTTTCAATAAAGGTTCAAGTAATCCATGAAATACCTAAAATCCAAATTCCATTGAATCAAATCAACTCTAGATGAGAAGGAGGAAAAGCTTTCTGCTGATTTTTGCTATTTTCAAACTGTTCTTTTATTAATTAGATTTGAAGTTTGAAATTTGATACTCTGTGTACTATTGAATTTTTTCGGATGCGAATATTAGATTAATAATATTTATCTTACAATGAAAGTTGCAATAAGTTGAATTTCAATTAAATCGAGACGTTCGCTGATTATTATGCTTACTTTATTCACAACCTAGTCTCTTGACTTGCTATGACTTCAAGAAATCTGATAAAGAAAAAGACACTTCAGTACTGCAAATTGTTTATAAAATTCATTTAAGGTGGCATAACATTTTAGATAAAATTATTTATAATAATATTTTCATCGAATGGAAACATTAACAACTAAAATAGCAAATTACAACAATGTGAATACTCATAGTTTTTATAAAAGGCCCATTAAATTCCTCATTAATCTAATTAAGATGTCATTTATCTCGGCAAAGAATAAAAGATTTCTCTTTATCAGTAGAAGATTTTACTTGCAGTTCTTCTGCTCTTAAATCTATCACCATCAGATTTCTATCTCGAAGTTTCTCAAAGAAGAAAGTGTACAAAAACAACCCGCATACATTAACAGAATTCAAACAAAATATTGTTATGTGCATTTCAAATGGAGCCGCAGTTACTTTTCATTGTGTTTCATCAAACAGGAAGAAAAGAATAAATTTATATACATCGCTAAACTTTTAGGTATATTTTCAACACTTAATCGATAATCGTGGTTTTTTGATTTCAATCTGTAATATTTGTTTACTTTTTATAATATATCATCAATTTATTGCATGACTTCGATCAACATGTAAACAGGAAATCAGATTATCCTTAACTATGACACATCATTTTGTTTTATTAACGATAAAGGTAATCATTCTTACAGATTCAGGAAAATAACAGAGAACATATATTAATAAAATTAATTAATTTATGATTGAAAATTTACATATACAAACAAGCAACATATAATTTGCAATACGTTATCGCATTAATTTTAAGAAAAATGAATATTTTCTAATGGATTTTTCCTAGTAAATGACGTCAAAATATTTATAAATAAAGGAAAAGATATGATTAGATAGATAAAAAATGATATATATTTCCCTTTCTGTTAGATTGAAAGGGAAGTTATAATGGAGAACATAGATCAATACGATTCAAGTATTCGTACAGTGACATTAGAAACTAACTAAAGACCGTTATATCTGATCATCTATAGTAGAAAACGGACTTTGTGTATCTTTCCAAACAAATATGGATCACAGTGCCGTCTGACTGAAAATTTATTTTTGTTTTATGCTAACAATAACATAAAGAAAGAGTCATTCCAAACGATTTCATAAATTATGGCTTTGACTCAGATTACGTATTCAATTGTCTGTATCTGTTTATATCTATAAATATATGATTGCTGATATGCATTGACAGGGTAGATATAGATCGAGTTATGCTAAATTTAGAGTGTAAAATAAAAAGTCAGTATTAAAATATTTTATGCTATATACAGTATTATTTTAAATTTCATTGAACAAATGTTGTTGTTTGTCTCTACATAACATTTATCTTTGTTTCTTCCACCATTAAATCCTTGTGATGAGACTCTTCCATGAGTTATACTCTGCTAACAGAAAAATACATTAAGAAATTGTATTTTTCTTAAAATATAAAGCAAAATAATAAATTCAGATAAATAAAAATTAACTGTTTATATGTTTTCAAAAATTATTAATGACTTACCTAAATTTTTTTAATACTTAAAAAAATTCGTGTATATCTTTTTGATTATTTATTGTTTAATACTTATATAATAAAATATTTTAGATATCAATTTTTAAACGAGATTTATTATCTGATTCGATTAATTTGAACTGAAAAAACAAAAAGATTTATTTTTTTTTTGAATGATGCTCAGTAATCAATAAAATGCATCTGTTTTCCTGTCATCGCATTTGATATTCTTATATAATACTTCGATATTTTTGTCGAATATATCAATATATTTCTATACTTTGGTTTAGAAAATCGTACAAAATTGTTCAAGTATGTAACACAATAGGTAATACAACAGATTTCAGATGTGAATAAGCAAAAACTAAAACGAAAAACACGAAAATTCTAGAAGAGATAAAACATGTCCATCCCAATACAAAATTTAAAAAATATATATATATAAATCGATTATTTATATAAGAAAAAATATATTTAAATATTTATGTATGTCTGATTTAGTCGACAGTCGCCAAAACATTCAAAAGTAACTCATTTTAATAATTCTAGAGCAATGTAATAAAGCGTAAAATGTAGGTTTTTAACAAATTTCTAAGTTAATTTTAAAAGACCGTAAATATTTCAAAGTTTGGAGATATAATTAAATTTAAATTATGTAGAGTAACTCATGATTAAAAGATGTGGACCAAATCGGTTTTATGTTAATTCTGTCAAGACACTTGCCTGGCACACGTCTTTCCGATTCGTATATATATATCAAGTACTTCAAGTGGTTTTGCATGTAACACTTCATTAAAGTTTCTAATCTCAAGGTATTCGACCTTTAATAAATTCTCCAATATACTAAATAACAGAAAATTTGTGACGGTAAATCACCATTAAATTCATTTTTTAAAGAGAAAAAATGTAAGTTTAGTGTGTATATTTTAACATTTATTCACCTCGGAATAAATAATTTCTTATCTCATTATCAATTTATAGTAAGTAAATAATATAAATTTTTAAGGTAAAAAAAATATATGTTCAAAAATCGATTAATAATACAAAAACTTTTGGATAAGTGCATTTAAGATAAAAGTCTTCAGTTGAGAGTTGAAAATGTAAACAGTGGAGTTACCGGTATCGACAGTTGGGTAACGTTGATGAGCATGCACCGAATGGAGTAGAGACTGCGTTGGTGTGCCTGACAGTCAGTACGAATGCGAACACCTTCGCGACAGGAACGTAGACAGTGGCTTCCTCGCAACCCCAGAGTGATCTGCTGATAGGTGGACTGCAGCATACAATGCCAACAACGTAAGTACACACTTTAATCCTTATCTCTCTCCAGTAGTCGAACGTATGCTAAAAAAAGACGTTGCTCCTTTTTCTTTTTAGTGTTTATCGCGTGGGTGAATGTCCAATGCACATTAAACACACTACTAACCGGAACTTAAATATCATTTTTTTTAATTAATACCCGATTACTTAATTAAAAACAGTTTTAATTTATTTAAGGGGAAAAAAAGCATTTTAAAAAGTTTATATATGCGTGTACTATATATGTTAATGATGTTTACTAGAAGAATGTTATCATTGCACTTAATATAAATGTTGCTTTATTACTGAGATTCATTTAATGGTTTTCCACATCATTGACGTCATTTATACGTTTAAAGAGATCGTTAACGTGTTTCGTATACAATAATCTTCCTATTAGTTATATATTAGAACATTTCCAAATTTTAATTTCGGCTTACTTTTATGTAAATTTATTTAAATTATTTTTAATCACATTAAATTATTATATTTATATCATGCATTTATCTTAACGACTTATTAAAACTTGCTACTTTAAAAAATTCTTGTTAATGTTTAAAATGGTGTCGTTAATAAGAAAAAATAGAATTTTTCCACGAATTAAATATCATTTTTTTAGTAATATATCAAATATTATAATCGAAAAAAATAATGAAATTTTTAATAATAAAAAAATTTGTCAGATAAACGATGATAAAGTCATCGAAAAAGGATTATTAGCATGAGAATGCGAAAATTCAAATCCTCTTCGCGATGTCGTCTAACGATGATTAAGTTATTGCAATTTTTAGAATTATTAGTTAAAAATATTAAAAATTATTTAACAAACAAGAAAAATTTACGTAAATATATAATATTTGTAAATAATTTAATCAGAAAATGAACGACGCGTGTTAAAATATTCAATTATTTATCGAATATAATTTGTTTGGTATAACTTGATGTATATGACATTATTTATTTATACCAAGTAACTATCTTATAAAATTTATCTTAATAAAAATTTCAAAAGTGGTTTATTTACCGGTTAACTTGATTATTAAATGTCAAAATTATTACGAAAACTCAGACTATAAAATGTAAATCTTTGCGCTAAAGTATTAAAGTATTTATTAGTTCAACGAACTCAATCTTTTTACTGTAAGCATTGTGATGAATTTTTACTGAGTATCAATAAAATTTTCTTAATAAAACTTCACCGAATTTCCTATAATAATATTTTATAATATTTTTATATATATATATAAATTTATAATTTAAAATATAATTTTGCCGCAAATTGCAAACTATCTGTTATTCGTTCTGGATTATCGCATCCGTATATTATAGATCAATCCTATAATTCATAAATTCAATTAAATATCACAGATATAAATTTAAATTTCCATCGATATATCAAATTATACTTTGCAAAGATAATTTGTATCGAATTTTATTATAAATTCACTGAAGTATCGCATTAAATTTCTAATAACTGAAAATGTATAAATATGTAAATTGTTAATGATAAAACTGTGTACATTTATATCATTTTGATACCTTTTAAAATATATTATTAAAAAATTCAGTTTTATTATTACATTTTTAATAAATTTATTCTAACACTTAGTCATGATTTTTTATTATCAATCACACTAAATATCTAAATTTTTGAAAATGGCTGACTGAATATTTGTTTAAAATATTACAAGTTTGTAATTTATTCTATTTTTTAAAATATTGTTGAGAAAATATTAGAATATTGTCGAGAATAAAAAACTGTTTTTATTTTTTTATCAAAATTTTTAAGCAAAGCAAAATGTTTACATTTTCGCACACTCTCTCTCTGCAATAAACAAACATTAATTTATTTATTCAGATATATTATAATATCATTTATATAACACAAAAAACAGGAAAAATATTTTTTAATCGTTAAGCAAGAATGGCTCTTATGTGGGCCTATGGGCCTATATTAGTTGAAATCAAATCAATTAGTATTCGATTTAATTGTAACTAATATAGGGGTTTATTTAAGGATCAAAAACGTTCTTTTTTTACGATAAAAATATTTTTCCTGTTTTATACTCTTTCATTATCTACTAGAACAGTATATGATTAAACTATATTTATATTATTTCGTCTTTATACTGTATATATAATGCTAAAAAAAAAATAAATCTTAATTTTAGATGCTTTGTATCCATCTCGAGATTCTGAACTTCTTAGCCAACCTAACAATTTCAATAAAATAATAAAATTATAAGGTTCTTCGACGATATAAAATTTATATTATCAGTTTTATGATTTTTCTAAACTCGGAATTATTGCATCATTACTGCCGCTGCTGTGCACGTTTACAAATAAAACTAACAAAGGTATTATGAGACTATCATATTTTAGGTTAGAATCCATTTGATTTAATTAATTCAGTATAATTTTCATAACATTTAAAATTTTTATAGAGTTATTTCAACTAAAAACGATGATGGTAATAGTGAGAAACGAACGTATATATCTCTCAGATAAACTTTTACGGTCAGAATCCGAGTTTTTACTGCTTAAGAGTTGGAAATTTGTTTAATTTAACGATATATCCTCTCACACCATGCATTTTTTATTAAATATCTCTCCCAAGATAAATTGGATAGAACTAGTAGTCTGTACCAAACGATGATAAAACTTATTAATGCCTGATGTTTACAAAAGTTTTAATTCTTAATCTATTCGATACGGTGAAAATTAGGCTACTTCAAAATAATAATAAATTTTTTATCATTATAAATATTGTTTTTTAATTAATAATTCTGCAACAGACACAGTTTTAATTTTGTATATTGTTAGTAATTCAAAACATAATTTAATTTCGTTGAATAAATTATCGCGTACTATTTAAAATAACTGAATTATTAATGTATCCACATACGATTCTCTATCTATAGCCTACAGACAACTAGACCGACGCAGCAACAATATTAACTCTATATATATATATTTATACAGCATTCGGAAACGATGATCCTGTGTAAATTATGGAACCGAAAACAGAAAAATTGTGTAAACAAGATAAGAATTGATTACGAAACTTGGAAAAATTCGAAAAATATTTCAAACAGTAATTTATTAAATAAACTATGACTTAGTTAGAATAAGTTTAGATTGTAAAATATTACGTAAACACTGTTTTACTTTAACAGAAGCCGTAAATGCGTAAATATTAATGAATATACGAGAGATCTTTCACTACGATAAGATATTTACAACTTTGTTCATTCATCAGTGATGATTGAATTGCTTATAAATATACCTCTTGAATTCTCGGATAATGAGACTCTGACTACATATATTGATATAATTAATAATAATTTAGATAAATAGATAAAGAAAAACTTTTTATATATTTTTACTTATTATTAAATCATCTTCGTTAATGGGAGTACATCATAAATATGCGTTTTGTATTCTAAAATATTCTTTGCTAATAATTTATCTCTATAAAATGATGTCTGTGATGAAACTAATATTACCACTATTTAAATTATAGATTTTTGATCAGTTTACAGAATAAAATTATAAAATATATATATTTAATCGATATAGAATATTATATTTTAAATCTTATCGCATATTCTTTGTTGTATAATTCTTAAACTAATAGGAATTTTATGGTAAAAATTATGATGATGAAAGAATAAAATAATATGCCTGCAAGCTTAATGAATATTTATTTTTATTTAAATATCAATACGACAGAAATATAGAAACATATAAGCAAAATTTTAAGTGAAACTTGTTGCCATTTTAACAGAATTTCCTTAAATGGCGCTATTAATGGTAATATTCATGGTTATTGTTGTTAAAAATTATATTTCCATTCAATACCTTTAAGTATCATTCTAAATGCTTTTTATATCGGTCAATATTAATTCTTTCAATAATTATCTTATATATTATATATAATTAGGACATATCTTTATATATATAGGACTTATTTATTTAGCTGAAAAAAAGAAAACAAAATTGTTTTCTACAGTAAATATCAAATAAAAAATTCAGTGCCATAGTCTCAAAATGAAGTTAGTTTATTAGAACAAGTAAATCAATTATACCTTAGAATCAAGAAAAAAAAAAAAAAGATTGGGAACAAGAACTTTTGACGATAAAATAAATTAATTTTCTTAAGATTTATTATTTGTAGACTCTGAAGTAGCATTACAAAAACACTATTATGAAAATTGAATTCTGGACCAAAAACAATTAAATGAAAACTGTTTTTGATCAAGAATTAAATGTAGAATAAATTGATTTATAACTTTTTCAATTAGTTTAACACGGAAAACTATTTATATATTTTATTGTGATAAATTTTAAATTATTATAATTGCAATTTTATAGAAAAAAATATTATTAATTAATACAGTATCGATTATATTAAATTAATCCTTTAAGCTGCACACACATTTCAAGTAGATTATATATTATAAAAATCACATTTTATACTACTAAAGCTATATTGTTGCTATATTTTCAATCAAGACATAATGGTAGCTCATTTAAAAAGATGATGTAAATTTGCAACATGGCTACACAAAAAGGTTAATGAGTATTGTTAAAATAATATTCTCACGCTAAACAACCACTAAAGATGATTATTAGTGATTATTTAATGTTTGTTTAAAAAGTTTTATTTTTTTTCTTTTTAATATATTAGTTTAAGAAGAAATTTTTAATCACAATAGACGTGATATAGAAAGTTGTAATCGTCCTGTTTTTATTATTAGACAAGATAATGTTCTTTAAATGTATTTTTTCCATTTTTTTAATGGCTCATAATTTGGTCTTATATTGATTTTCTTCAAGAATATAGCTGTAAGTACACGCCACTTTCCTATTAAACTATAATAATATAAGCTCTTTTTAGTATTTTTCATAATGTATTTTTGAACATCTGTATTATTGTCCATAAAATTGTATATATATATATGATAAATGTTAGAAAAAAATATGAATTTTCCTGTCTAGAAAAGATATATGTAAAATATAAATGACACGGTTATGGTTTAATGATGAATTTTTCCGAACGGTTTTGGATTTCAATAGAGATTTGTTGATAAATTGAATAAAATTAAACAATCATTACTTGAAAAAACTTTAAATATTTATGTAAAATATTTACGTAAAAAATCTTCGTTAAAAATTCAATGACCAGAAAAATTTTGAATAATCGTTTTGACAATTTGACTGAAAAATTTCGAATAATCAAAACATAAAAAGAAAATTATAAATTTTAAAATATTGGCAAAAGTAAACAAATCATGTATCAATCGATTTATTCAATAAAAAATTTTCAAAATAAATGCATGTTCATAGCGGAAATATTCGATAGCATCAATCAAATGGAAGATTTTCCTTAATTTCTAAGATTCTAAAATAAAATATTTTTTAATAATATTTTCCCATTATCGACTTTAAAATGTGTAATTTAAGTGATTTCTATTCAAAATTTTAATATTTTATCCAATTAAGCTTAATCTTGAGAAATCTGCATATATTAACAGCATTAACTTGGAACTGCATATATTAACTTGGATTGTAATGCCATAACAAGAGCAAACTGAGTTTTATTACATAGTAGCGAAGAGTTCTGTTTACTCGGATGTTTCTGCCATAGAATTTTTCCGATTGTTTGCCAGAAATATATGGATCAGTTGGAAAATGTTTTTCGAAAATCTGCGACCAAGCCTTAAACATACCCTGGAAACAAGAATCCAAAAACAAAAAAAAAAAATCTCTAAATAATAATTTAAATTAGTCATTAGAAGTTTATTAAATCCCCACGTCTACTGTCTAGTTTTCTTGCCAATATATAAATACTGGCACTAAGATTCTTATGGCCATCTTGAAGCTGTTGCCAAATTTTGAAGATCTCTTTATGTTCTGAAAACTTCTATCATATTCTCTTTTTTATGATTTTAGACTGACATTAAAATATTTTTGACTATATAATATTAGTAATTAATTTCTAATTATATTTGGGAAGTTTTTAGGTTACTGTAAATGTTTTTTTTGATAAATATTCTACTTTTAGATAAAGCGTATAAATTATTAATAAACAAATATTTTTATCCTAATGAATGCAAATGATATCATCTCGCTATTTTGTTTTTCTATAATATGAATAAATAAATATTTTATTATAATTAAATTTTATATAATCTACATAAGTTACATATATTTTTATATATATGTAACTTTATTAATTTTTATATAATCTATATAAGTTTGTTAATAAAAAAATTAATAATAATATATAACTTATATATATTTTATTAATTTTTTTATTAAAAAAATTATACTTTTATAAATAATTAAATAATACGATCGATTTCTACTTAAATATAGAGAATAATTTAAAATTTATAATGTAAAAAATTATTAAATCTGTATTACGAAATTTCAATTTAACGTTTATGCCATGATTAACAGAAGGACAAAAATATCATGGACAATTTTTCATTCTCTTTATTCTGTAGTCAGCAAAATTGAATGTTGGTACGTGATTGTTGCTTGATTTAAATCAAAGATAAGCACCCAGAATAATAAACTGATTCAGTCACTCAGATATTTAATCTTCTTTTCAAGAGTTTGTTATACATCTATATACTTGATTAATACATTGTCGCAATGAATAACGTAGAGAAAAATCAACTTAGGTTTCTTTTATTATCATTCTTTTATGAATTTTTCTCATCACGAACCTTACTTATGTTTGGTTTTATTTCGCTTCAAACAATGAACTTTATCCAATTTCTTAATATTTCTAAAATAACGTAGATGTCTTCCAGACATCAAAGTAAAGCTATTTATCGTAATATTTAAGCTGAAATGCAATAAAGAATATCACGGATCGAAAATGCATTTAAAAAGATTAGAAGAAATAACAATAATTTAGTATATTTTAGGATATTCAATCAAAAAAATATCATAAGAATTTTTCTAGTGTATTAATTTTGTAAGAGTGTAAGGATATATTATTTATTTTTTTTTTATTAATAATTTATTATTTTAAATTATATTATCAGATTTTGATAACATCTTTTAGCATTTTACTTATATCAATAAAATTGAGACTTTTAATTCATTTAGGAGGAGCAAAAAGCCATCTAGAATAATTTATATGGAAATTTCTTTTTATGGACAGGGATTGCAAAAAATACTGTTTATCGAGGTCTCTTTCCATAAAATAAATAATTCACTGACAAAAATATCCTTCAAACTTTTAATAAACTAACTAATACAAAGATATCGAGATATTAATTCGAATATTTAAGCTTTAGTGCCTTTGTAATAAAGCAACTGCTTATCACATAGAGATCTAGATTCAATTCCTGGCTTCACAACTTCAGATATTTTAGAGGATTCGAGTCTCTTATCGACTTTCATCCTCTATCTTTTCATTTGACCTCATAACTGATCCTGATCAGCTTGTAGTGGGCTCTAAAATGGCCTCTCAAAAATATCTCTTACATGATTCAATGAAGTAATTCAAACTAATTAAATTATCATGGAAATCTTATGTAGATTTTAATATATTTAAAATAATATATGTTACGGGATATCCAAAATTAATGTCTCTCGCTTAATATTCTTTTTATTAAGTTTTTCTCCCAGGTTTTTTTCCAATTCTGTTAGAATCGAAAGAGTGAAAAAATGTCTTTAGTAAATATGGAGTAATTTTCTGTCAGCATGATATCTCATACAATTATCATCTGATTAGAATAAAATTTATTCATATTGATATTATTCGTACTTAACAGAGAACCAAATTGTTAAAATGATCAATTTGGGATCAATATCACTGACGTAATAAAAGATGTTCACAGATTTGAGGAAATATCTGGCGTAAATATTATCCGATTTGAGTATATTATCTGAGTAATTCATGCCTATTATTAAGATACATTATTGATTCAGTCGTGTTAATAATAATCGAAATTCGCTCATTATTATGTCAGTGTAATTATTATAAATTTTATCATCTTTTTTTTATTTTCAAAAATTTATCAAAATCGAACATCAGAAAAATTCATGAAATCGATTAACTGATTTTAATTAACTTAATTTATTGAAGCGTAACTTTGTTCCCTATTATCAGGTTTAATTTAAATTCATTAAAATGTATTCATGAATCATCTTTTTGACAAATTTTTTAACCTAGAAAAAATTGAATTTTTTTTCCTTTTTTTAAATTCAGGATAGTTTCACTGCAAAAAACTGAATATCTGCAGATAAGTTACATTGACAAGAAGCACTTTAATGAATGAAAAAACTTGTCAAAAATTAGAATCAGAATAGTTTTTTAATAAATATAGACCAAGTAGTAATGGGAAACAATTTTCTCAGATAAGAATAAACATTTTCCTAGAAAAATTTTAGTTATAAAAATTATAATTTTTTATTTTATATATTATCTGGATTTTGTTTTTTATATTCTGAAACTTCAGCTTAAATATATGGTACAAATCATATTTTTAAGCTGAATTTTACCAATAGAAAAACATAAAAAAAAGACCATCAAGTAAAGTACCTACCAGATTTAATTTATCTTGGATACTCTCCTTGGATATAAAAAAATGTATTCAATTTTTCTAATGTGATTTCCTTTGTAGAGAGATCATACAGAGAAGCCATATATTTCTTCAACTGCTTTATTATGAAGGCATTATATTCGATCCATATGGAGATATAATCAGCAACATCATTACTGTCGTACGATGTGACACATCATTTACGTCATGGATGATGTTGTTGATGAATCTGGACCAACATAATCCACATAGCCTGCTTACAACCAATTTTTCTGTCTTTTTCTTATCGTTTCAAAGTTATGAGTTAAATTTAGATCACTGTAAATATAAAATTATAGATACACTTCAGAACATTTTTAAAATATTTAAATTAAACATTTCTTAGGCATTTTTGCGTCTTCTAAACATATTTAATTTCCAATTTTTTATCATATTATTGTTATTTATATTTAGTAAATTGGCTTAGTATGCATTTGGCAAGAGATGCAGAATTTTCAATATTTCAAAAATTATTCGACTGAAAGGGTCACCACGTGTTTTGGACAGTATAATTAATTAGCTGATAAGATTTAACATCAGAAAATTTTTATTGACTATTTAATATATGTGCTTAACATAAAATTATAGCAAAATTTATCAAATTTTTCTGTTTAAAGTTTTCAGAAAATAATGAAAAACTGCTACTTCTAAACTATTTTTGTTATTTTTGTTTTTTGTTTATAGGAAAAAAATACATTTTCATGTGCTTGATTACAGTACTTGAATATTTCCATAATACCTAATAATTTAATTGTTTTTGAATGTTTGTTGTTAATCTTAATTATATATATGCTACGGTAAATGTGATTAATCCGATGATTATGCATAATCGCCGGTTATTATTTATAATCACCAACGATTTCGGTAAAAAGTGATAAATTTCTTTCATATATTACGAATTAATCACATTGATCGATGATTATGAATATTCGCCGGTTGATAATGGGAAATATGATAAAATGTATTTAATTAATCAAATTTACCGGCCAGTCTACGATGGTAAAATTGATTAATAGTGTATTCTCGTCGAGTAATGGCTGCATTCATCTTCATTTATATAATAAATTCGGCTTTAAGCGGTCAAAGAAAATTAGATCTCATTCGGTTCAAGAAATAATCGCAAATGAAGATGTGGAAATTAGAGTTGACACCCGGATAAAGACATCTATAAAACTTTAACGTGATAGGCTCGATACTTTCGTATAAGAAGAACAAACAAGAAAATTATTCGTCTTATTGA